>ATSW01008739.1:0-14049 GCA_000444245.1 Botryllus schlosseri | reverse complement strand
CCACCCCTGTTTTAGCGGCTAAAGAGTGTTGTCATTGTCAGGTATCGTGTACAGCTCATAGTCCAAAATATAATGACATTGATGATCATGATACTTTTTGTTGTATTTGTGTTTGTTCAATAAAATATTAGTTCTTTTGTGGTGACTATAACCGTCGCCTATGTTAGAAAGCACAGCGTTGTAATAACGTAGAGTTATCAGACGTGGTTGTTGAACTGCGTTGCCTACTTTTATATCGATATTGATGTCATGCGTCCCGCGGCCTCCAGGAATTTGGAAAAGTGGCCCGCGACCTATTTTGAGTTGGCGACCCCTGTTTTAGACCATGCTTTCACTTATACTCTAACAGTCTGTATACGAAACTACTTACTTATCATCTTTTCATAACTTGCACCACTTTTATGAATTAGCTGGTGGTTAGAACCGCGCGAAATACGCCATAAATCCATAGGTGGAAATATGGGTGTATTAATCAGATTTATACCAGAACGTGGCGTGGTAATCAGCAGCTAAAGGAACTTTCGGGCTCTAAATTATGCTTTCACGCCCTTCCAACGCCAAAGTGAGTCAAATACACATTTCGATGATACCCTGGAGTACAGCACGAAAACAGCACCCCGGGCACGCCTGGGAATATGTGTCTAATGACTCATTTCGACCGTTGGAAAAGTGTGAAATCACAATTTGGTATACTTGGACGTACCGTTACCTCATCTACAACTTCTCCTAGGTTGAAAATCGGGGAAATACACGACTTTTGTTTAGAGTGAATATCAACGTTACTGAATATATCTTCGCAGATATAGTAACCTATGCATTCGTCATTGGTCATTTTGCACTCGCGCCACTATATGAAGTCGCCACCTCTGATTAAATGCTGCTAAATGTATGAGACCCCAATACTAAATCTACTTTTTGAAACTACTTAATATTTCCTACTTGCAATTAGAGTAGTCCTGACATATCTTGGGAATTCCTGATTCTTAGCCTACTTCAGTGGAAATTTACTTCAGTACTTCTTTTTTTACTAGAGTATCAACTGTGACTATTTTGACTTCCCCTGATCACAGATGAAGACTTACAATTTCGTAATCCACGATAGTTTCGACGATTTCCGTTACTGGAGGGAATGTGGTCGCTTCCGGTGGGGGCGTTGTCTGGTAGGTGACACGTTCCGACACATTGCCATAGATCGGTACCCGGAACGATTGGTACTGAAATAAAAAGAATGCGATCGAATGGTAAAATTTAATTTAGCACACAGGTAAGACAGTATCGACACGATTACAGCAAACAAAATGACAAATCCAATGCATTGCCACATATTACAGGTGTACAAAATGAACTCTGCATCAACTGAGTCGTAAAGAAACAATGCCATTAAAATTTCACACAAAACGAAAACAGTACAATGAATAATTATAAAATAACCGTGACTTATTCTATTCCCTTTCAGACACCAGTTGGAAATGCGAAACTTTGCCTTAAAACACTGGCTCTCAAACTGGGTGGCGCTTCGGTCAACTGATGTTTTTTCTCGCTCCGCACGATTTACCTTCAATTCATAGTTGTTTCTCGGTATATAGTCATAATTTTCCATTTCAGAATTCTCTCATCAACAATGATAACCTTCCATGCAATCAAACTATCCGTTTGGATAGCTAGCATTCCGGTTGCATTTTGTGATATGGCAATGAGGGAGGCGCAGAATTTTTCACTATCATAAAGGGTGTCTAAAAAAGTTTCGAGTACCATTGCCTTAAAAAATGTCATCGTATTGTTCGGTCGATAAGCAACCGCATGATTGCAAAAAAACTTGTAAATACTGAAATTTAGCATTTTCAAAAAACTTGGTTTTGATTTCAAACCAAAAGCTCCTGGGTAGGCTGCACTACTGTACTACACTTTCCTGTGACGAAGTGCTAAATTTGAATGGCGTGCGGCCCGCCCCATAGGTTTTTGATTCAGCTTGTGGTCAGGTGCTAGGCTCAAATGGAGTATAATAGAATGGATGTGACACCGAAATCGGTAAATATTATATGCTACGGGATTGCATTTATAGCAGAAATAAATTTAAAACTAACATGTTTAAATCGATGCCCTTGTTTAAAACATGTTTTTTTACTAAACCGTGGATTGACATTGACAATAGAAAATACATAGGGTAAATATGGCTCCTTCGACGAAAAGGGCTTCCGATCACTGTCATAAACAGACCAAAACTATCTTTAACCAGGACTACATCGTTATGCAGCATTTTTATTGTCGGCGGTCGTCATCAGAACACCCATTCCAATGATCTATATCAGTGGCTCCAAACGTGGGCGATATCACCCCCAGTGGGCAATTTTGAGAAACCAGGGGGCGAAAATACCAAAGGGGCGATTAGGGGGCGACGGGAGGCGAAAATGTTAGGGCGTCCAATGAAATATATTTAATTTACTCGGCCCAAAAAGCGCGTGTAGAGGCGCATTCTGCATATGACGCAATACTAGACTAATAAAGGGCCAACTCAACAGAAAGCAGACGCGGAAACCGGTTCGCCGAGCACCTACTCGGAGAAATGACCTTTATTGTTTAGTAAATTCCCCAGCGATCTGAGTTTGGTGAATAATTTCACCGTTGACATGTCCCGTTTATCGGATCCGTAAATGTGCGGGGGAGCCAAAATTTGTGTCGAGCTTGATAGGTGGCGATGAGTCGAATAAGTTGGGGAACCACTGACCTATATCCACATGCCGAAACTGTTTAACCGACGATGATTTCGAGGGTTCCAACCACTCCACATCGTATACGTCGACTATTTTGGGTGCAAATCGTCCGTAGGCTCAAACTGCATGTTTTTTCAGCCGTATTTACACAAGTATGGCATAAGTAGCTATCGACGTCAGGTAGCATATACTGTCGCTAGTTGTGAACCTTTCACACATAAATACTGTCGACGTCAAACGACTTATCAGTAGTTCCGGCGTACCTCCAAATAAACTCAGTTGGCGAAGCAACAACTTCGAACAAAAGAAAACTATTTATTGAATCAGATTATTCAAATTAGAGTACGTCCCGAAGTATGGCAAACACGCCACTCGTGCTGTTTACTGACGCAACGTGCACTCAAGTACCCACCGCGTGCGGTCACACGCGAATGTATATATGCATAGGGCTGATGAATATAGTTCCAAGAACTATATGTGATAAATTATGATGATAATCGTGTTTATTTGTTTTAACTTGATCACGTTTATATTGGCTGTGTGTGTTCGGTACGGAATTCGAAAAGTTATGTCACGTAAAGTGAACGCCATACAACAACATAGCGACAAAATAATTCCAACTCCTCCTCACATTTATTAGGATATAACAAACACAAATGCAATGGCTAGATAATAGACATACAACGTGTAACTTCATCAGGTGCAACGGAGACTACCAATTAATGAATTCAAGCATGACCAATCAGATGCATGCATCGATTGGCTGTAATTGTTGCTGTTGTTGCTTAGTATCCATGTTGTTTCAACTATAATGATTATTGCAGGTCTGACTGATATCATTTCTATTATTCCTCAAGTTGTCTCAAGTCTATATTACAAAAGTGAGATTGACTTGTGACTCGGAACCTTGTGACTTGGGTATGCAACCATGCTTTATACATAATAATGATAATAAGCCACGCGGACGACGGCAACACTGGTAATTGCACTTCGACTTATTCAAGCCTTGACGAGGGCTGGGAGAAAGTGTTGAACTTTTTATTCATCAAATTGCCAATTTGGATTAATTGTTATCCAAATCAATAGACACCCTGGTTTTTCATAACAATACGTTTCCTCGGACTATATTTCTGCTGCTGTTTGTGGTATTCATGGTGTTCGTCGACTGCAGTGGTCATTTACATCAGGTCTATATTCTTTATGTTGATTCCTCAGCTGCGGGTTTGTAGCACGGTCCACTTCTAAGCTTTTTAAGTCACCGCATGCTAGTATCAGATGGCGAGGAGGAGCCTAAACAAACCCTCAACACGTGGGAAAAGGGATTCTGGAATCCGCATTAATCGAACTCGAATCCACGACCTATTGCTGTTGCACCCGTCGATCATACCATTACGCCAACATCTCGTCACACCCCTTCCTCAGGTGATAAAGTCGCAAGTCGTAGGCGAAACTGATCACATTTTAGTCATCTTCCTTCAAATGTCGCATAATTCTTGACCCACATCGAAGTCAGTCCTAGTTGTGCAGATCAAAATATTTTATCGTACTACAGGTCACCAACGGGGTCCGCCCGCAACCATCCAAGAATAGCGGTCCGAGCTAAATAAATGTTCAAAGTCCCTGGCTTGATCGGAAGGCGATGTCGAGCCTATATCTCTTTATTGTTTAGCTTAGCGTAACAATTATAGGAAAAAACCATTTTCGCGAGGTGGATAAAACATAATAGGGGATGGAATATAATATAAAATTAGAATGAAGCCTTACGAAGGTCATGCTATAAAATTGGTCTCGCGCCCAAGTATTATTGCAGTAATATTGTCCCTTGTCCAATTCTCTACTAGTTGCGAAAATATTCTGGCTCATTTCAATATGAATATACTATATTCGATTGTCCCTTGTTTGTATTCAATATTCAACTGATGTATCGATTTCCGTGTATCACCACATAGGCCATGTTCCATGAGTGCCTGTTTTATGCGTTTTTTTTTTCGTATTTGCTCAATTCGATGCCCCTTTACAATATCAAACGGTCGCATTTTGTTATTTGGCTGCTGTATAAGCTTGGGTATGATTATGATACCTCGTTAAGTCGATTTGACGCCGCGTTATCTTTCCAGAGCAGCGTTACATTGTGATGGTTTGAATTGAAAAATGAATGCGCGAATTGTACTTTGTATTTTTGTCGTAGATCGTAAAGTTGATCAAGCATCTGTCTCAACGGGTAGCATAGTTGGATTGTACTCACAACGGAATTTCTCATGAGAAACGGGAGACTCATAGCTTCGGTGGAAAAAAACCCTATTGAGAAGAGTAATTAAATAGTTCGAACATTATGGACATGCTATATTGCACTAAATACACAGTTGTGTCATTTTGGGTGATTAATTGAAGGTCGGACTGTGAAGTGGTGTTGTGTTGTTTGCACGAACAGATGTGGGACTTGATATGGGTCGTAAAATGAGAAAACAATTACCTGTTGGAAGCACGCCTGCACGATGTTGTCTGGGAAAATATTTCTGAAAAAACACAGTTAGTGAATGCGAGTGCAGGGAGAGTGCGTGTGTATGATAAGCTAAACAACATATTATAAAGGTATGGGAATAGCACGTCAATGCGGTTTGTTTTATTTCGGAGTTCAGGTAGAATCTGAATAGTCAATGGCTCAATGCATATGCGCATTGCACATATCTACACGAAATATTTTGCTGTATATGTGTTTTGCGCTCTGAACACAATATATAACATGTAGAGTAACCATGTGTTTACAAGGTAAAAGTGCTACAAATTTTCCATTCAAATCCTCTCTCACAGCATCACAGGTAAGTCTTCCCGAATGTATTTGTTTGATTTAATTTACAACGTTGACATGCGTGGTTACACGACCTCAATGAACAAAGGACTCGAGTGCATTGGCCTTACATTCATTTAGATATCATACAATACACCAATGCAGGAAAATACGACGCTGCGTTGTATAATTTGGAATCGGTGGCATACCTCAAAATATCAAGAATCGCATCAACCGCTGCTACATCAGGCGATTCCCCCGTCGATTCCAGATCGTCTTTACCAGCTCGACCTGCAACGATTGTTCAATTTACGCATCACGCTCATGATGCTTATTCAGGATCAACCTTGCATATTCAAGTCACACAGCAATACATGTATTGCTGTGGTGAATAAGAAGATCCAACTCAAATTTTCGAGGACTACACTTCGTCTCGCTAGTAAAATGTACAATTGTACACTCTGAAAAGCAAGATATCCGAACAGACACTTCTATCATATCTTATTCTGCGTCATGGCTTAGGTAGCATAGATAAGCATATGCATGCATTTGGATTTGAAATTTGGTTTGAAGATTTTGGGTACATGGTCAATTTTGCAGTAACCAAAAAAGCAGCGGTGTTATTGTTTCAATCGATCAAGACACACAACGTTCAATGCGATCTACAAGACACCATCCGATATTAGGAACAAATAGCACCATGTCAAAAGAAACATCAATTTAACAATTACTTCGGCCTGCTGGTATTGATTCGTATTAACACCCGGCAAAACAGTGACGCTGTCATTGATATTGTTTTTGTGGTTCGTCACAACTTGCTACTGCCGAGAATGGAATTATCACCCTCTTCAACTCTCCAACAGCATGTACAAACTTCACAAAACTTGTCTATGACGGGAGTTTGGATGGAATTCAAATAATTTGCAATATTCATGCGAGTGTGAATGATCGAATTGGAGGGCTGCATTTGAGCAAAATATATACAAAATAAATGCAGGAATTTTTTCAACGTGAACCGGACGCTTGGAAAATGTGAAATCATATCAGCTATCTGCCGCATATATGGTGACGGAACCCACGTTAACGGTTTCTAGTGGGCCTGCAATTGCGCCTGGGTATATTATAGCAAAATACACCGACTAGTGCAGACTATAGGGGTGTGTAACGTGCTGTCGATAGGACCGTCGATGATATCAAATCTATTGCAACATCGATTTCTCATCATTAGCGTCTGGCGTTTATCTATCACTTCTAATTGAAAAGAAATAAAATGTGTTCGGTCCAGACAATGGCGGGTAATAAAATTTTTAGCCTGGGGTAAATAATTCAAAGTCATTCTTACCACTGTATTCCAGCGGCCGACACAACGATGATATCGCAGTTTTAGCGCTTTTTGAAGACTTCGAGGAATGGAAAACAAACACTGTGGTTCCGTATGCAAATATGACGGGGATTTCGAACGACCGAAACATGCCATAGTTTTCGGTCAATTCATTCTGTATTATTACCACATGCAGACATTGTATCTACAATATTTTAGTTATGATTATCATTTTCAGTTAGAAGGTCCCAGTCTGGCTATCCTCAAATAAAATATGACTTAACTATCAATCCCGCTGACAGCATCAAATCAGCGCGTTGTGGCGCGACGGCACAGCAATAAGGTAGTTTCTCACTGCCGTACTAAACTTATTAGGGTTTGGGGTTGCCCTTAACACCAAAGCTTGTTTGAAGATAAACCTGTATCTAACATTATTTTAAACAAAAGCTCGTAAAAATGTTTCTATTTTAAGAAGACGGGATAACGTCAAAATTATTTGTACATTTTCGAAAGAACATGCAGCATGAGGTCGACTCGTATTCGAAATATAGTTGACGCATTTGTTATGGAACATTAGACGTATCTTAGATATGGACCGAGAGACAGCAGTTGCATCACCAACGTTTATTAACACAAGTGCGGATAACGCATTCAGCCCTATATCTATATGTATAAATCCAGGGTTTTAACGATAATTTGCAAGCCTAATCAGCAGGGCAAAACATGATTTTCACTCAAGACAAAAACATTTGTATTTACTGCGAATCAGAGTGCAGTCTGGTGTATTGACTTCCAGCGAACCGCTGAGACTGGCTCTGAGTACCCGCGCGTGCACCGATGTTACGAACCATTATAAATGAAGTAATGTGCGGGCCGTGTCACTGAAGGCAACGTTTGTAATAATAATGCAATGTCACGGATTGATTTATTGTAGTGAGCACACATGACCTCATAATAGATGAGTTGTCTGATTGTTTGGGCGGCCGATGTGGGGTAAGTGCACCTTACGCACCCCTGACACGTGAGTGGTAATATGAAAGACAAAATTTGAGCAGGTGCAACTGAGTCGGCTAATCACATCCATGTATTATCAAATAGAATGCCGGAAAGGAAACGCAATGGTTATTATACTGAGTTCCGTTTGTTGCGAACGCCGCGTATAGCGTTAGGCTTCAAAGCGATAGACAAAGGTCCCGCGAAAGCAAATAGGCCTACAACTGTCACAATGCAATACGAAATGTGA
Source organism: Botryllus schlosseri (assembly GCA_000444245.1). Classification (NCBI taxonomy): domain Eukaryota; kingdom Metazoa; phylum Chordata; class Ascidiacea; order Stolidobranchia; family Styelidae; genus Botryllus; species Botryllus schlosseri. The sequence continues at coordinate 5,986 of ATSW01008739.1, read as the reverse complement.
TTACGGAGAAATGTCTTTGTTCCTTTATTCTATCTATGGTGTCCAGGTCTTTGATTCTATATTTGCATAGGTCGGTACTTGGGACGATGCGAATGTTCTGTTTATATCTGTATTCGGTATTCGGTATCCGAAAATTGATAATTACGAGGTTTGCTTTCGTAAAACAATATTAGAAGTCTACGCCGTGAACGCTTCTGAGAAGTGTCGTATTTTTACAGAAATCTAACATTTTCGATCAAAGTTCATTGTCTTCCCAGCACCCCATCACAATCGCTGCATCGCGGTGCGGCAGCACGAAAGGAAATTTGAACTGAAAGCTTTGTATCGTAAAACATATACTATAATTATCGAGAATGAATCTTGAAATATAACGGCTTGTTTTTGTCAATAATAATTAATTATTATTTGCCATGCCTCTATACCACTGCTACATACGTCATTGACGTGAAACGGGTTAGAACGAGATTATGATGCTATGTTCACAAGCACCCGATACTGACACACGTGTTGTTGTTGTTCCAAATATTATCCGAGCAGATCAATAACACTAGGTGTAAATACTTGGATTTGATTATAATTTCCCAACATGTTTCATAATATCACAATAGGACCATTAGCTACGTCCACTGGCACTAAGCGAACTTTGCAGACTTTGAGTATTGACTACATTTGTAGACGATAGTCATTTATCATTCTTTTCTTTACGGGTAATTTGTTGTCGGACCAAGTCATTAATAAGTGACAGAAAGCGTCCGTCCACTATTTTCGTTGAGAATTTTTCTGTGACGCTAAATTAATTGTAAATCCAACTATCTGCGACTCGCCAGTTTTGGATCGTTTGTATGTTTGTTCGACATTAAACATCGTAGTATTGGGCACTTTGAATTGCAACGATTTGATTCAGAAAATCTTCGATTAGACAGGCTTCTGCGCATGAAAGCCTGCCCCAGAAGATTTAGAAGCCGCGCAGAAACAACACTGCTACGGCAACAGACTGGGGCAGGGGTTCTCAACACTCGGCCAGCAGATGCTTATTTTGCGTCCCGCAACATATTTGAATATGAAAGCGATATATTGATATGTTTTGTTTCTTGATGACGATTCATCCTGTTTTTGCTCGAGTTGAAATTGGTACTGTTTTGCTAGTCGTCTGATGGACTCTGGTTTCATAGAATATTGCTAGAGCCAGGAAATCACATCTGTAGAGTAAATGCTGGCAGAGCAAACGTGGGGAGGGGGGATAGTTGTTCTGCAATGACGAGCTTTTATCCAGGACCAGGACCAGAAAGATAACATAGGCTATTCACACAATTAACATCAAATGCAAACTTGCGAACGGCGTCGATTATTGCTTTAGAATGCATAATCATGTATTAAGTCGGTATCGGCTACGTCTGGTAAATACGGTGAAAGTTATAATAGCGTTCGATTAGGCCTACATGGTAAAGCCAATTCTTCTGTTAGGAAACATATTTAGCGTCCCTGTTACGGCGCGTCAAAACCTAACAGGAACTTCGTCGTTTTCGTGGGCTCGGGAGCTCGCCTTTCCGCGGTCACACGCACCGGTAACACAAATCCGCATTGCTTTATACGCATATATTAAAACGACATGACGCCGCAAAACATACATATTGGCATAAAACCCAACCAATTACGTTGCACACATAACTCACTGCACAAACCCCAGTAGCCTTGTCAACCCTAGACACTTCTTACTGTAGTACTCCACCTGAATTACTAATTCAACTTCAAACCCCGTCATACTCGCGCACAATCAACACCTCCAGCCACACTCCCAGCCGGGCTAAAACTCCTCTCCTTCTACCAGACTCCTACGTGCAACCTACATACCGAACATCCTAGAAAACAGCTCAATGACAACAAAATGTGATTACCTGATCGTTAGACATAGAACCGACAGCAGACCAAAAGGGAACAGAATGGTACGTTAACGATTAGGCAACAGTCTACGGAACTAATCAACTGAAAGTAATTGATGCTCACGTACGGATAACCAGACATCATGTTTATATATAGACCCTAGTCCAGGGGCTCTCAACTTCCAATGTATAACAGACCACATTTTAAAGCCACATTGGTTACTTTTATAATTTAAGGAAGGGATTGTCTGTTACGACAGGATTGCAAAAATTGAGTTTTGTTTAAATTAAAATTGTGACATCACGTGACTTCAAATGTTGTCACGAGCCCGAACCTTTTAGGAGTTCGCACCATTCTTAGTAAGCAGGCTGCGACAATGTTGTAATCGGCATCAATCTTTTGTTACATTACCTGGCTGAATAGTTACTACAAGGACGATTCCAATGACCACAGCGATTAGCGTGGTACTCATGTAGTACGCTACTGCTCTTAATCCCATTTTCCCCGATGACCCCTGATCAAGCGACGACACACCTGTAAAAGCAAGGGCACAAATTGAAATTAGAACGATATGGGCGAAGCTAGCAGCGATAACGGACATTGATTTGTAAGCGCATGTGCGGTCAACCTCGTAGTTGAACTTCTGAATATTGCAATATCATACGAGTAGTCTAGCAATTGAAGGATCATGTCAAAGTGCCTTGTACACCAAATCCGAAATAACGCTCATGCAGTTACCAATCAAAAAATAATCCAAGTATATTATAACTCACATTTCAAGTCCATGTTAATATCGTCATCGTATGCCCCAAATGTTACTACGGCGGCGTCAAAATGGCCAGCAAAGCTTATCAGTATCAGTATCAGTTTTTTATTATTTTCATCATTTCAAAGCACCACAAAACTGCGATAGAATGAAAAAATAGGAAGGTGTCGAAACGACTTGGAGTAGTCTTNGAAATCAGACACCCACCTAGGCCAACGGCANTGGCGAACATGTTAGAACGTCCAGTGATAAGATATANTTAATCAACGCTGGCNAAAATGCACGTGATGNCGACTTATTCTGCATATGACGCGAAAGTTGACAGAAAAAAGGTCAACTCAANGGAAAGTAGACGCGGAAACAGCTTTTTCGAGCACCCACTCCGAGAAGTGACCTTTCTTTTTCAGTCAATTCACCAGGAAGCAGAGTTTTGTGAATAAATTTCCCGTTTAAATGCTCGGNTTTTGGGATCCGTGAANATGGGGGGTGAAAAGTTGTTCCGAGCTTGATAAGGGGGCGATGAGTCGAAAAAGGTTGGCAACCACTGGCCTAGGCGAAGTAGTGAAGAGGCATGCACAACACACTGAATGAAAAGTAAAGCAGACAATANAAAAGGCAGGCGACAAACCAAGGTGGCATGTGACGGAAGGCGAGATGGATATGTTATGTCGTGGTCCGGTAATCCTGAANGCTCTGGCTAGTATTCATTTAGAAGAAATTGCTTATATTTCGACTTGAATGCGGACATGCTCGANGACTGTCCGCTTTATTCCNGAGGCCNACATTTCCCGCTTACGACTCAACCATGTCTACAAACAAACCCAAGATTAGGATGGNACCGTGATTCTAGATTTATAACCAAGGCATTTTTCNGAATTTAAATNCCATATTGAAGTGNAACACAGCAATATCTCGCNGATCGTTCAAATCGAGTATTCTTTGATACGCCTACCNTAATAACACGGTGGTATCCACGAAGTCAACNGAAGGCCTATAAACGGGGATATATATCAGATANGCCACTTACCGGTAATCAAGCTACAAATAATCAAAGGTAGAATCATCAATTTCAGCATCCTGAGTAGCAGTTCTCCGGGAAACACGAAGTATTCGATTTGAAGGTTGGTGAAATTTGCTTCTCGCATAGCTACACCAACAATTATACCCAATGCAACTCCGGCTAGGGTTGCCAAAAGCAGGGCGTTCTCTTTAGACCACGTCTTGCATTGGTCTCCCGTACAACATGCCATCGTAGACGCAGAACAGTNTCACGCTTGCCGAATGTATATTAGAGACAGACTACAGTTCAAGCTGAGTAGAATGAGATAAGATTCCGTCATAAGTCGCATGCAATCAATTGCCAGTGGCCATGCTACGATCACCACCGATCTCTCAACAGGAATTTGGCAAGAATAGCCGTNATATTTGTTCATGTTCAATGTTCATTGTTCACGTGTAGGCTGTAGGGTTGTTCAGAATTGACCGACTTTCAAAANTTCNTGGTTTTCAGTCTGCTTCCGATGCTTTATACCAGGGGTCAGCAACACGGTGTCCGCGCGGGCTACCGTTAACNCGCGAGAACGCGATGAGTCGCCCGCGGTCACAGCAGTAAATATTTATTATTCATGTTGTTGATCTGGAAGAATATCGACTGAAGATGTCGGATTCCCCTAAAATTTGAGTGCCGCGAATTTACCTAGCCTACTCAAACGTAATAAATAGCCTACTCAAACGTAATAAATAGCCTCTATCAGGGTTTATGCAGCTGGTATGGTTTGGGGTGATGTAAAACCTCACTATCAATATTATATTGGGTTCAGGACACCATTTTCAAACCTACCTATAAAACTGAGCATCATTTTACCAAATTTTCTGTCCCGCGAATAAAGTGAATTTGTATGGTTGTACGGCCCTTGCAATGTGTTTCGATTTTCTCTTCTTGTTTAGCCTAATCTGACTTTGCACATCATTATTTTCGATAAAATTTATTCAATAACCTGAAAATTTCGTCGTACGATTTACCTCCAATTAATTGATGTTATATCTCGACATCGAATTTTATTGAAAAGTGTCGCCATCGCCGTTACCAATTCATAATACGACGATTCCCCTCGTAACATCTAGAATGCGGTTTCATCGCATTATTGATATCTAGCAAAATTGTCAAAAAAGTTGCGCAGCACTGACCCATTATATGGACAATTGATGGAGTTCCATTCTCTACATCGAGTTTAGATGCTGCATTTAAATGTCATCTAACATCGTATTTATAGGACGAGAGTGTTTATTTACCACGCGCAATGAATGTGTCGATTCTAGAATCTACAATGTAAATGAGACTTTGGCGGCACCTACTGGATTCTGAACAGCAGTTGAATATGGTCGATGGAATATGTAACTGGACAGTGGACACCGAACAGTGAACTGGACAGTGAACACTCAACATGTTCTGTTAGCCCTGTGAATGACTGCATACATTGAATCAAAGATAAATTGTGACTGTTCACAACGATAATGGCGGAGAAAAATAGTGATATGAAGCAGGAAAAGACTACTATCCAGTAACAAATATATCACCAACAAATGTGCTTCTGATCAAAGTTATGAAGTCGGAAGCAGAAATCAAAAATATGGTAACTGGAGCATCAGAGATAAACGATTCGATTAGCATTGACACTATCGTACTTTTAGAAAGGAGATCGAGATAGATCCAAATAATTTTGTGGTTCTTTGAAACCTTCAAAAGCTCACTGTTCCAATTTTAGGTCTCGTAAACAGTTGTGTAACTGTAAATGAAGAGTCCGCATGCCATACGAAATCGGTGATTATAGTTCCATACGGTTGTTTTAGGGAGCTGTTATAGTTATTCGACGAATAGGCCATGTCACCAAATGTGATAATTAAATAATGATGGTGAGTCGATATGGTATACTAGTTACCATATTTTGAGATCCGAGAAAGAGGACACTTTTTACAGGTGAAATTAAAAGACATTGCAACGGGAGATTTTTACGGAAATAGTGATCGGTCGCGGATTGACTAGTAAAAAAGGTCATTTTTCCGAGCCGGAATCTGAAAACCGGTTTCCAGTTCCCAGTCACATAGTAAGCCAGCGTTCACGTGTGTTTTCTGCATATTCTATATTATCATGTTTAGTTGCCATTAACTCATCGCCCAACAAGCCAAGACTCAATGCAATAAAAGAGGATGATTTAGAAAAATGAGATCTTTTGCGCGTTTTCGAACTCGGAGGGCACCTCTTTTTGTCGCCTGTCCTTTTATATTATCTTCTTTTACTTTTCATTCAGTGTGCACTGTGCATGCCTCGATGACTACTCA
>ATSW01008738.1:0-16143 GCA_000444245.1 Botryllus schlosseri | reverse complement strand
CCGACTCCGACTCCGACTCCAGCTATTATAGTTTTCACGACTCCGACTCCATCAAGCGAAAATTACCCAGACTCAGACTCCGACTCCACCGACTCCGACTCCGACTCCACAGCCCTGGTAGAGAGGGTAAAAAATGGATAGCAATATACATCCAATTCCCGATATTGACCGAATCAAACATAAATTATTGAAATATTTCGCGCCCCGCGTATTTAGGCGAAAGAAACCATAACTAAACAGTACAAAAAATTCGGTGATAAATCGTGGCAAAAAGAGAGCAACCTGATGGGTTCCGGTTTACACCCTATGGGGGTCCCTAGACAACGTTGTTGATGTTGTTTTGGGGGGATCTATATCTGCATCATTGGTAACTGCGTTTTGTGAGCCTTGCTATAGAGTGCGATCTAGAGAAAGAATAAATATCACGATTCATGATTGTTTGATCATATATTCAAAAAATAGGTCCAGAAAAAAGGTGCCCACTTTGATGTCTCTTCCACGACCGCTACCCATTCAACAGAGAGCGTTTGAGGAAAATCGTCTATACGTGCAAGTCCATATATCACGGTTCATCTTTTACCGTACAGAGCGTAAACGTGAAGAGCGTAAACGCCTCTCGTCTTCGCACGGTCGATTTTTGACCAGAATAACTCGTATATCATCACTAAGCCAAGGAGTCGTGGGCTTCGGGGATAAATGTACCAACGCATAATCTTCAAGCCGGAACTTCAGAAACGTTGCACCAGAATCTCCTTCACCCACTACATAAATCTCTTCACCAAACGCACACACGTCATACGACAATAATTCAGTTGGTAAATTTGTCACGGGACTTGACCACTGATTGCGTAAACACATTGAATCGATCCATACCACAGATTCCTCTTTATCTCCACCAACGGCGTATATCCTGCCATTTATAGGTACCAATCCAAATGGTGAACGTTTAGTCGGCATATTCCTCACGAATATCCACTGGTCTATCGATACAGTGTAGTACTTCACACTTTCCCGTATAATCTAACATGCCTTCCGATTCATAGCCGCCCGCGACATAGATCCGTTCTCCGACCACACAGCTCGCGAAGGAAAACCTGGGACGCAACATTGCTGCGCGCACCCGCCATTGATCTGGGGACCGTCGATCTTCGTTAAATTCCTCGACACTATTTTGTACTGAAATTTAAGGCAAAATTATAAACGACACTGGTTATGGTATGGTACTGGTATGAATCTCGACGTTTAAAAAAGTTATTTTCTCCAGTCCTGACCAGAGTTGGATCAATTGTAATTTGTAATTGAGCTGAATGTAATTGATTACATTTTTTCATGTAATTGTAATTGTAAATGTTATTGAAGCATTTCTATTTTGTGTAATTGTAATTTGATCAAAATTTGCTCAATTACAATCTCAATTACATTTTCATGGAAACCTCACAACCACAACATAAAATAATCATTTAATCAATCATTTAGTCGTCGCACCAGTGAAAATCCGGTACGAACCAGGATGACGACGAGGGGCCTTAAGACCTTAGTAATCAGCCACCACCTGTAATAATTAGCCTATTTACATCGGTGCTGCTGCGTTATAACTAGATAATTCTGTCACGCTAAACTGTTTCCCATACTTCAGTAGCAACAGAAAACCTTGTGAATTACAATATAGGCTAAACCAGTGGTTCTCAAACTGGGGGCGTGCACCCTTGGGCGGCGTGAAAGCATCTGAACGGGGCGCGACGCTCCAGTGAACTGAAATCTTTTCGGCGCTTGGCCCGATTCACCTCCGTTTTATGGTTATTGCTCGGTGTATAGTCTGAATTTCGTATTGGAGAATACTCTCATGAACAGTCATAACCTTCCATACCATCAAACTATATGTAAGGATTGCTAACTTTCTGGTTTCATTGTGTGCTATGACGATAAGGGGGCACGAAATATCCACTGTCATAAAGGGGGCGTGTCTAAAAAAGTCAGAGAACCAGTGGGCTAAACTAAATCTTAATATTTCAAAAATGGATTAACAGCAAATAAACTCTTCTGAAACCTGTGCTGAACCATTTCCTACACTACGGTCAAAGTTATTTTTTAAATCTCTGACCAGTGCCGAGGCTTGTTGCAACAATAGCAAAAAAAATTCAAGTTTCCAACGAAGGCTTCGTCAAACTTGATCACGCATTTGTAGAGATGTTATCCTGGCAATCTTACCTCCAATCTTGGCCAAATTTACTGGGACCAGAAACTTTCCGCACCCTAATGTTCATCAAATGCAATCTAAGAGTTTCCTAGCTAGTGAAAATGTAAATGTGAACCAAACATTGTAACTCTTAGTTATCAGGAGGTTCTTTCCTTTTGCATTTATTTTAATTTTACGCAATTTATCGGTATCATACTTATCGCTGACGCTTTACCAATTACATTTCATTATCCTGACTAGATGACCTCACGGCCGTATCGCAACTCCGTCGTCAAAACATCTCGATGGTGCAGGCAATACGCAATATCATATCTCTCATTGCTCATTTAACATTCGACAAATAGAAAAAAATGACTCAGGTCTGAGTAGCCTAATCGTTTGATTACATTTCATTGACTGTCCTGTAGCCTATTCGCTGTTAGTCGCTCAAACCTGTGGTTCTTAACAGTCGCTTGAAACATTTTTCTGTGCTTCTAGTTTTCAGTACTCATGATTAGGAATAGTTCGAATACGTTCGAGTTGTTTTTAATTAAAGCGTATTCTACATATCAGGAATGGAACATGAATAGCTTGAGATTGTTGCTAGTTACGTCGCTATACGGTTGTCAAAGAACACCTCTTTACTGAATGAATTACCTGTTGTTTAAAAGTAATTGTAATTGTCATTATAATTGTAATTAATTACATTTTTAACAGTAATTGTAATTGTAATTGTAATTTGATATTTTTAGCATTGAGTAATTGTAATTGTAATTGTAATTGAAACATGCAAGGAAGTAATTGTAATTGTAATTGATCCAACTCTGATAAGTATCGAGAAATTGGATATACTGTCGGAGTAAGTGTGGAAAGATGAGAAAAACACCCAGAGTGTACTCCAAAAAGTACAAGTATCTCGATATTGACCGCCCTTTTCGTTAGGATACTCGCTACTCTCCATAATAATGCAGGCTATATACGACTGTATTATCTCCGTGAACAGCAACATCGTAGACCAGTGGTTCCCAACCTTTTTTTAGACACGATCCCCTTTAGGGTGTCTTTATTTTGTGCTAGGAAACTTATGAAACTTATGAAAACTTATGAAACTTATGAAAACTTATGAAAACTTATGAGACTTATGAAACTTATGAAAACTTATGAAACTTATGAAAACTTATGAAACTTATGAAAACTTATGAAACTTATGAAAATTTATGGAAACTTATGAGATTTATGAAAACTTATGTAACTTATGAAAACTTATGAAAACTTATGAAAACTTATGAAACTTATGGAAACTTATGAAAATAAAGAGCTCTTGTATGAAGAGCCGTTCAACATACAATTTAAAAATATCTTCCTATTGAAATGAATCCGATTATTTTCGGCTGAAACACGTCAGGGGTAATCGTCAGTAGCTAGTAGAGAATTGAAAAGAACACTGTAAAGCAACAATCGCAATGACATAATGAATACAAGCCAATAAATATTCAATCAATTTTAGTTGAAACCGTCCAGATATGTCGTACCTTATTGTCAGTGGTGGCTTTTGGGGTAGGCGAGGTAGGCGGTCGCCTAGGGCCCCCCTGGTTGATTTACGCGCTTTCGAGCCCCCCCCCCCTCCTCGGTTGACGCGCTTTTTCCAACTATTTCACCGGTTTACGCTTTTTTTTCAAGTATTACCATTTTCTGAATAACCGCGGAATCCTTGTATCCATAAAGAATATTGTATTGTACCGTAAAGACAGGTCAATCATCAATTCTCATTTTTTAGTAATCATTTTATGAATAACCACAAAAATCCATGCACCAATGTAGAATATGGTACCGTAAGCAGTAGTCGATCATTAAATTTCTGCACTCGTTGCAAGAGCTCATTTTGATTTTATGATCTCTATCTATTTTGCCATTAGCTAAAGGGCCCCCCTACATTTACGTGAATGTTATCATTTTGCAAATACCGCACACAGTAGTCAATCATTAAATTACTGCACCCGCTAAAAGGTTACTTTGATTTTATGAGCCCCCCCCCCCTTCTTCATTCACGCGATTTTTGGTTATCATTTTACGAATAACCGTGAAAATATATGTACCCATGTAGCATATGGTACCGTAAACAGTAGTTGATCATTGAATTTCTGCATCCGATAAAAGAGCTTACTTTGATTTTATGAGCCCCCCTACATTTATGCGTATTTTAGTTATCCTTTTGCGAGTAACCGTGAAAATATATGTAATGTACCGATGTAGAATATGGTACCGTAAACAGTCGATCATTAAATTTCTGCATCTGCTAAAAGAGCTTACTTTGATTTTATGAGCCCCCCTTACATTTATGCGAATTTTAGTTGTCATTTTACGAGTAACCGTGAACATATATGTACCCATGTAGAATATGGTACCGTAAACAGTAGTCGATCGTTAAATTTCTGCACCCGCTAATAGAGCTTACTTTGATTTTATGAGTCCCCCTCCTACATTTATGCGAATTTCAGTTTATCATTTTGGGAATAACCGTGAAAATACATGTAGGCCTACCCATGTAGAATATTGTACTGTAAACGGTGCTCTATAATTGAATTTCTGTGCTTGTTGAAAGGGCCTACTTCGATTTTATGTTAATGAGGTTATATTGTAACATGGAATGAATTATTATTGAGTATATACTTCCTAGTGGCAGCAGTGTATATTTCAGTGCATCAAAATTTTCAAGTATAAGTTTGTGAGATTCTACTTGCTAGCTCTTGATGCCAGCTTTCATATGATACCGTGAAGCGTGTCCACACTGAGCCTGAATATCCAAAATATCAAAGGAAATAGTCATTTGAAAGCCAATGAAAGCATGTAGGCTATTATATAGCCTATATATTGTTGTTTACTGAACCATTCTCATGACTCAACATATTAGTTGTGAATTAGGCCTTTTCTGAATGGAAATCCATNCCCAGGGTTGTCATGATGGTAAATTTNTTCATTTCNTGTCCGNNGATTGGCAGCGTANNTTCAAAGCTTTACCANGCTATATGTGCACCCNGTACNGTCAGTNAGAAAGTGTTTATGGTGTTGTCACAAAGNGTTTTTTTTTATCACAGGTGGATGTCTTTTAATTGGTGGTGTACTANAGATAGATATGCAATANATCTTGCATGCAGGAAAGTTTNTAGCGGCCTNATGCCTGATATTTTATGCCTCAAAAATCTATGTCGATANTTGAAAGGTTTGAATGGCTATCATTGAGAAAGGTGTNCGNANGGCTACATATATTCAATTTGTTGTGAGGTTGATAATTTAATNTGATGTCACAGAAAAAGACCAAAATATGACCAAACAATTTAGCAATGGAATCAATTTCAGCAGGGCAGAGGAAAGAATTGAATGATCACAGGGCAAGTTTTGCCAACTTTATTTACAGCTTCTGGCAGCTTCCTAAATACTCGGAAGTTATGTAGTATGGTGTTTTAAGCNGTTTGGAGGAATCTTATATTGCNACTTTNCTTCATTTTTTCAAGCAACTTTTTGCAGCTTTTNGATTTTTCATGCAACTCACTTTTTACTGGAAATATTTGGTACTTNATGTAAATAGATCGCTTGATTATCATCACTGTCGTTTAAATTTGAGGTCATTTCTCANTTGACATACATTCAGGCTAGANNGCNGTAAATTATATTAGCCTACTACTGGGTCAATTTTTTCAGGCTATTGATTTTGTTGAAGGCGCCAACACTGAGTTTTGCGNCAGTGCCTNGGATACGCATCGATTCNAGTATCTCATACCTTAATAATTTCAAGAAACTTATCCATGAATGTACCTTTTTAGTGTAACTTTAGTGAAAAATGAATGCGACTTTTTACTTCTAAGTTTTATGAAAAATATGTGCAACTTTCCACGGACTTGACTGCAATCAAAATTTGCCCTAAGATCAGGTGTTGCACAAGACAATTTTGACCATTACATTCTTGAAATGGGCTACCAGTTCAATATAAATATGACTCGGTAAACAGCATATTTAGTAAGGCGCACTCGTCAGTTGACAACCGTACATTTCATTAGCTACGACGAGTTTGGTATCACTCAGTTATATGTTATATTGTAATTGGTAGCATCAGTATCTCCTAATTACTGCAGTCAAGTATCTGCTACAATGCCGCGAGTACATGCTAAATGTAAATCAGGATCTCAGAAAAGGAAGTGGTTCAGATTTGGAAAGAAAGCGACAATTCAGAATTCGAACTACTACACAAATATTTAACCATCTATGTCAGCTCTGGAATGTTCTGCAAAGATTGAGGATGATGCTGTTTTTCCACCAACTATAATGCCTTATAGACTTGAATGATGTAACAGTGCTTTCAAATACGTATATTGTATTTGATTGTAGTGGTCTCTTGTCTATGCTATTTGTGGCGTTTTAAGTTTAATCCAACCAGGCAAGTTCTTACAGACGAAAATATTTTTTCTATAACTTACAATTTTCTCATTAGTGCGTGTTGTTTCGTGTGTGTAACTGTTTACTTACAAATTGCGCTGCTACTATAGTACCGTATCTCCGTATACTTCAAAGTTTGTTGTTGTTGTTGTCATTGTGACAATGCAAATATCATGGTTTGTGATTTTAATTGTTGCGTCATACTTCGCCTTTTTGGTTTTGCTTTTAAATCTATTTAAATCCCTTAGGTTGAAGTTAACTCTTGAAAAGAGGCACCCAAAAATTCTCTGAGTTCAATATTATATTCAAATATTATATTACAATGGATGTTGTATTGAAAGCTATATTCTTACAGATCGTGCTACTAGCTCTTCACAGGTGATACCAGTACTGATGTGTTCCTGTGGTATTACTGGTGTTGTACCACATTGTCGCACATTTTGCTTCTATGCCTTATCATGCAACAAAATCTTCTTTGTAGCAAAAAGATAGGCCCAATCCAGCACCTGGCTGAAACCTTGCATGGTGTGCTGGCTTATTACTAATGTCAGCCGACAGCTTTCCGGATTGATGTGGTCTATGCAGTTGCCTTGTTATACTATTATGTCGTGCTACATAACATAATTTTTCTAAATAGGTAGGTCTCGAAACACGCTATAGTTCACTTGAGTCACTTGTTTTCGAATATGCCAAGTCGTTTATTGTACTCTGGCATGACAATATAATTATTTTATATGCTGAAAGCTTTATCATGAAGTACAGACAAAGCACTACCGGAACAGTGTATACGAGGTGCAGAACAATAAAAGTATCATCAAGCGTTAGTGAGGGGGGTCTGGGGGGCTACGCCCCCAGAAGTTGCGATAATTTAGATAAGGAGGGCCACCCTCGAAGTATCGCCTAGGGCCCCCCCAATCGTAAGGCCACCACTGCTTATTGTCATCGCATATGTGCTGTGTCGATGTTTGATATGAACGCATGGCATCCCGCACACCAATGCTACTTAGCCTATTTCATAGCGTAATGGTGAGAATTCAGTATGCATCACGCGCTTCATATTATACCATAAACCTGACTGGAAAGAAAATTTATTACCGTGAATTATACTAAACTCATTCACCTTTACTTTGCTTAAGTTTATTTCGAATGCCAAGTGAAAACCGTGGGCGTTGTCAGTGTGAAGTAGGATAACTAGGAAAATTTTCACGACCAGTTGTGGAAATTGAGATAAGTCCAGTTCATAACATAACAAGTCAGAGCTATTTGTCATAAGCACGAGAATGGCAAATGCCCGTACAGCAACCTCGGTTCGTTTCGGACTATACAGTTCAGTAGTATTTTCCGGAAAACCAGAAGTAGATTAGATTCAAAATTGTAAAGCATTGAAAAATATCAGAAATAAATTATTAGAGATTACCAGCATTTCGCTCCAAGTAGACAATTATGTCGGAATCAGGGTATCTGGTATTCTCCTAAATTAACATTGCAATTTACATAAACATTGTTCGTAATTGTGGAAGAATTAAAGCTTCGTCCGGAGAGTTAGCATGTTTATTTAATCTGTTGTGAAGAACAGAGAGTACATCAAAACAATGAGACGTCTTCCAGCGCATCTGAGATATTGCGCACATTGCACAATCTTGAACTTTCCCCGCGCGGCAATCAAATTGGGTCACGCGTTAGCACATGAAGATTGCGACACAGCCGCGGTTGTTGATTGACGCTGAATTGGTATCTTGGAAATAATAGTCGACGAAATGAAGTGTCGTCGATGTTCAAGTTTATAAATTCATATTGCAATCAGAACAGTCCCCATTCTCTTGTTAGGCGTGCTGGCACTTAGTTACCGCATGGTTATACGTATAGTACAAGAAGGCAAAGCCTACTCGTGGTCACCGAATAGGTAAAATAGCTTCGTCAGAGATCACCTCCGTGTGTCTATCGGTGCTGTCAAATCTTCCGCTAGTTTACAGTGTGGTGTTAGCCAAAAAGGTCGGTAACCACTGTGCTAGGGCTCTGCTGACTATTTTCCGAATACAGAGGGTGCCGCGAGGTTGAAAATTTTGTCAACCACTGGTCTATGTAAATCTGGATTGCCATTATTGCAATCACGATTTAAAAATCCCTATTTGGAATCGAATACCGAGACAATGGTCTCACAATAAAATTCGAATCTGAATTAATTTACCTCATGTTTTATAAGTTTCATAAGTTTCCATAATATTCATAAGTTACATAAGTTTCCATAAGTTTCATAAGTTTCATAAGTTTTCAGAACTTTACATAACGGTTGGTTTGTGGTACAGAACTTGAAGATAGCTTTCAATACAACATCCATTGTAGTAAAATATTTATTCAACTCGAAGACCCTTCTTGTGCTCAAAACTATAATGACCGAATGTTTACAGTCATTGCGCGAGGCAGATCCTTGTTTCATTTGAAAGCCCTAGAATCAACAATCATCCAATTGACCAAGCCTATTTTATGTAGACAAAAAGATTTTCTGTATAACTTACAAATTTCCCATTAGTGCGTTCTAATTCGTGTTTGTTATTGTTTGGTTTCAAAATGCTATGTTACTAGTATCGTACTCTTCAAGTTTGTTATTGTTGCCATCGTTACATTGCGGACTTCTTGGTATGTAATTTCTGATTGTTGCGTCATACTTCGCCTTTCTGGTTTTGCTTTTCATTCTGTTTAAATCCCTTTAGTGTGCCGTTAACTCTTGAAAAGAGGCACCAGAAAAGTCTTCGAGTTGAATAAATATTTTACTACAATGGATGTTGTATTGAAAACTTTACATAGGTTTCCATAAGTTTCATGAGTTTCATAAGTATTCATAAGTTTTCATAAGTTTTCATAAGTTTCCATAAGTTTCCATAAGTTTCATAAGTTTCATAAGTTTCCATAAGTTTTCATAAGTTTCATAAGTTTCATAAGTTTCATAAGTTTTCATAAGTTTCATAAGTTTCATAAGTTTCATAAGTTTCATATGTTTTCATAAGTTTCATAAGTTTCCATAAGTTTCATAAGTTTCCTAGCACAAAATAAAGGCACCCCCCCCCCTTATGAAAGTGAAAAATTTAGCGCCCTCCTTATCATCATATCACAAAATCCAACCGGGATGCTAGCAACATAAACAGATTGTTTGATGGCATGCAAGGTTATGACTGTTGATGAGAGAATTAAAAAATATGAAATTCGGTCTATATATAGAGAAACACGCGTGAATTGGAGGTAAATCGCGCAAAGCGCGAATTTTTTTTTCAGTTGACCGCTTCTTCGCGCCCCCCTTCCCAGGTTGGGAACCACTGTCGTAGACTCTGCGCTTTTACAGTAGTAACAAGACTTACTTATGATCTGAGATGTTCCTTGGCGATTGCTTCTACCGCCAATCACGTACAAACTTTCGCCCACGACAACAGTACCGAAATCCGCCCTGGTGTGATTCATGGACTTTTTGTTGGTCCATATCTTTGAGTGGGGGTCGAGCGCAAACACGCCCCCGTGGTATATCGTCTCCCAATCCTCGTTCTGGCCACTGCCGCCCCAAAGCCAGATTTTTCTTTTGAACGTGACGACCGCAAAGCCCGATCTGAAAGCAGGAATTTCGGATATTCACGGCACTGCGTAGCTTACTTGGAAATTTTATGGTCGCCACCTTCTACTGCCACCAAGCAAGTCATTCACCTGGGACCATTCTTTCTCGGCGAAGTTATAGCGTTGGAAATTATTCGTTTTATTATTTGTCTGACGACCATGCAACCCGATGAATCCGAGCATGTACAAGTCGACGAAGTCGTACGACTCACAACTGCATTCTGTTTCTACGGAAGAAAACAATGTCTAATCACTAATCGGCTCTATTTCAGACATGGAAAATTCACTCTTGATTTAAAGTTGAAGCCTTTTTACGCCCGCCCAAAATGTAATCTGTCACGTTGATTCGAAAATGGCCTCGTATAATGTGTCCGCTGAGAGCTACTAGTTAACTCAGGGGTGTGCAAACTTTCGAGCTCGTGGGCTGCATTCAACATCCGACTCCATTCGCGGGCCGCGCTATATAAAAATGGGATTATAAGCCAAAATGCAATATTAGTATTTGATTATATAGTAAGGACATGGAGATAACATATGTGCTTATTTAAAACAAAACAAACATTGCCTTGATGATATCGTACACGCGTCAGAAACACAGTGACGAGATTTCATAGGCTGTGGTCGACCTCAATAACCAATTTGTTAAAACTATAGAGATGAAAGTCGGNNGNCNCGANTCTTAGAACAGGATTGAAATTTAAAATCTGTGAGCTGCGATCTGTTCATCGATTTACTAATTCTACTTGTGGTTCAGTTCTAGAACACATAATTCTGACAGCATCATATCCATGTTAGGTTCAAACGCGCTTCTACTATGTGTAGATAAAATATAAATACCCCAATTCTACGCATGCAGAAAGCGAATCTACCTAAGACACGCGCGAATCGTTTTTATAAGCACATCACTGAAATATTAATAAAATGGAGTGGCCAATCTGAAATCCCACTCGTGATACAAATTGTGTCAATCTCGTTTAGGATTTCTGTGATGTTTAGCAGTTGAAACCTTTCAAACTGCGTGGGCCTTGAGATCGGGCTGTCGCTCCGGAGATTAAACATAAAATAATATAGGAAGTATTTACCGTAGAACAGTGGTTCTCAAATTTCTTGAGACACGCCCACCCCCTTATGATGGTGAAAGTTTTCGCGGCCCCCTTATCGTCATATCACAAAACGCAACCAGGATGCTAGCAAACCTAACGGATAGTTTGATGGCATGGAAGGTTACGACTGTGTATGATAGATATTTAAATATGCAATTCAGACTAAATACAGAGCAATAATTAAGAATCGGATGTTTTTTTTGGGAATTTTTTTTTCTTCTGAGCTCAGCTTCGCACTCCCTTTCAGATGCTTTCACGCCCCTCAGTTTGAGAAACACTGTCTCAAAATTATCATGGTCAAATACTAAAAAAGGTTAATTAGGTCCCTGCAATAATTCGATTTTTAGTACCGATTTTATCAATATTTTTAAAAAGTTATTTTAGACTCTCGCGGGCCGCACAGAACGGTGGTGCGGGCCGTAGTTTGCCCATCCCCGAGTTAACTAAATTACCACGTATCGTTCGCTACAAATCAATAATAACCAGCCGTACCGAGATTTTGATCCGCTTAGGCATGGGCAGCATAGTTTCCAAGACAACATGACCTGCGCATTGAAACGTTTCCAAATTCACATTTGTGATATATACCACGGTTGCCGCTTAACGGCTTAAATCATGGTAGTCCTATATCGATCGTGCTTTATACCCCCCGCACCGCAAAGTCCTCCATATGTTCCTCGATGTAAATAGACGCGATCTTGATTTATATATTGGTTGAAAGTGTGAAACAATTTTTTTTTATATCCACAAAGCGTATAGTATATCGAACCCGAAAAGATCGGTAAATACCGTTAGGAATGTTCGGTGCAGGGCTATGGAGCAGCCGTAAATTTTAACTGCTCCAGTTCCGGCTCCGGAGCTTTCTTCTCTCATACATTAGCTCCGGCTCAAGCTCCGGTGAAAATGTACAGCTCCGGGGCTTCGGCTCCTTGCTCCGGCTCCAAAGCCCTGGTTCGGTGGGCCAAATATTCACTAATAATAGACGGGATACCCTAGGGTTGCATTTAAAACAAAAACCAATATAGAAAAAGATGTTTATAACATTGGTTTTTTCCTCTTTCTTTAGTCATGGCTCCATGAATCTTCATTTGTTACGTCATACTTGATTAGCATTGAAAATTGAAAGTAATCGGTAAATTTGGCTCCTTCGACGAAAAAAGCTTTCGATCCATGTCATAAACGGATAAAATAAATGTTTAACCAGGATTAATTGTTATGCTGCGTTTCTACCCATCGAACCAGACTATCCCCGTACTACCGCAAATACAAAATTCTGAAATTTGACGATATTCTTATGTTTGAAGTAGCTAAATTTATGCATCAATATTTTTCAAATGAATTGCCTCCTGTGTTTAATGATTTCTTCGTCCTTGCTCAGACCGTTCACTCACACAATACCAGATTTTCTTCCCAGGGCAACATCTATTTACATCGGTCCCACCAGTAACCTCACACTGAGTCGATCGACTATGCCGGTCCTGTCATATGGAATTCTATACCCTCATCAATACGGGACCTCCCATACCACTTCTTTAAAAAGGAATTATTCAGTCACCTTGTCTCCCATTATAACTGATCCGCTTGTCTCCCACCAAATTTGTCTTTTGTTAGTAAGTATTTTATTATTATGCTGAGCTGAATTGAATTGATTGATCCCAACCAATTGCATCCAAATTTAAGACACAATATCTGTATTTGTTAATGCAGGGTGTGATCAGACCAGTTGACCCTACCCAGAGTCATATCGGTCACACCCTGTCCAATACCGTTAAGTTCATTTATTGTTGTTTCATGTGCCAATGTTGTTTTCTTTACGGTTGGACAAATCAATAAATCTCTCTCTCTCTCTACAGACTAGAGGTCTAGAGTTCGACGTATATTGATTTTTGCAGGTCGATACCGATTATCGACACACTAACAAGGCAAGGTGGAACTTGTACATGCCACAGAAAGTTGAACAACAAACGAGAAAATTGAAATTGAAATGAATGATTGTTTAAATTATGCGCATACAGTGAAATTTGGGATAATCTAAAAAGCAAAACGTGATACAAAATTGCTGATCAGTCCAGTAGAGGCAGATTGTAATGCAGGAAGCATAGTTTCTCTGCATGCTCAGCTCGCCCAACTAAACTCGTCCTGCAGGGGTATATCTGTCACGTATCGCTCTTTGCGTCTTCGATTTCTTGATATTTCGAACACGGAGCATTGAATTTACAATGTTTTTGAATTTTTTATATATAAAATATCGGCCGTGATATCGGCCTTCCTAGGCCAATATCGATAATCGGGAAAGTTCCAAATATCGGCCTCGAGGATAGACCAGATCGCCCACTATTCTGTACCAATGATTTATATATACACGACACACGTGCTGTAACTGTTAAACGGACGACGATTTCGAGGGTACTAACCATTCTTATTATTAGGGCTGGGCAAAATCGAGTACCTGAGTGATTCGATTCTGAATCACGTATTACGCTTCGCGTCAAGTCGAGTATTGGAGTAATACTCATTATGACGTCACAACTGAATGTACTGTACCAAAGTTCAAATATGTTCCTTTTATGCCACCAAAAAGAACCTGTTATCCGTCACATACCGATACCGACCATACCGATTTCATTGCATTTCTTGACAATGTTGTGGGACGATCATGACTTCGTAAATGCGTTATTTCCAGTAACGTTCGTAGCTTTGTACTATGTCTCGTATGCTGCGACACGGCCGATCAAGGTTTCAAGGCTTCCGCAGTGGAAAATAGTATCAAAACAATAATTCTCGTTAGCAAATTAACTTAAGTTGTGGGGATCGTATAATGTCGGTACTCGTAAAAAATTGTCTTTTACTACTCGACTCGAATCATCAAAATTAAGACTGGATTCAGATTCGAGTACTCGAATCAATTTGCCCAGCCCTACCTATTACATGTTTTTCTGAAGTATTTACACAATATGGCATTTATTCAACTTTTTAAGCAATATGCTTAATAACTCTGATAGTACGACCACATGAATTTCTGGTTCAAAGTTATAAGGTATGATATATTGATGCTTTCAATACAAACCAGCTGTCGGCTCAATTGACTTTCGCTTTTTGTGTGAAGATTCCCTCTCATCACATGTAGGTAGGTGGCGTCTTTTCCGAAATGTTGATGGAGTCGCCATAATTCAAGCAGGAACGAACGGGTTTTAAATGCTAATAACTTGATTAAGTTTTCGAACATATGATGGTTGTTCGGTGAGAAACGATTATTTCAAAACTGTCCGTCTCTGGGCAATACATAGCTACTAATTACCACTTGCTCAAATTCTAATTCAGGGGTGAAACACTTTTTAGCTCGATGGCCGCATTTAACATATGGGTCCATATGTGGGCCCTATTACATTATAAGGCAAAACGAAATCTTTTAATTGATTTAAATAGTGACCGATGACACGGACATAATATATATGAATATGCCGATTCTGAGTATAGGTTGGAAATTTAAATCTGTAATCACTGAACAGCGATCTGCTCATAGATTTGCCGATTCTACTTTGGTTACCATCCGGACACGTGATGGTGCCAGCATCATCACCATAGTAGATGTTACCTATAAATACGCTCAAGCAAATGGCTTACTGTGATAACTTGCCGTCATCACGTTCTTTTGTGAAGATGAAATCAACATAATTTGCTGTAGTCTCAAAAATTTTATTAATTCGACTGCTTTAATTAGCTGCAAATAATTTGATAAATTTTTCTTATGATTGGGATGTTAGATTGAAAGTATTGGTGTTTCAAATTACAACATTATCTGGCAAGTCATAGCCTA
Organism: Botryllus schlosseri; assembly: GCA_000444245.1. Taxonomy (NCBI): domain Eukaryota; kingdom Metazoa; phylum Chordata; class Ascidiacea; order Stolidobranchia; family Styelidae; genus Botryllus; species Botryllus schlosseri. The sequence goes on along the minus strand of ATSW01008738.1, from coordinate 1,016 downwards.
GGCCTACATGTTGAGAGTTACCTCCGACGCTGAAACAGAAATACTTTCAGTCGATTATGTATTGAAAGCGAAGAATGTGAGGGATTTTCCATGTACAACACTAAAAATAATAATCTCGCTGGAGATGCCAATCATACCCGTGATACGAATTCATTCGTATGCGTTTGACTTCCTGGAATGTTGAACGACCGATGCCTATTAAATGAGGTCTGGCTATTGCGCCAGCAGTAAAATAAAAATGCTACAGAAAGATTGACTTACCATTATTAATACGTATAGATTCAGTTATTGGTGACTTTCGCATGTTATCATACCGTGTCATAATCGTGATGGTGCAATATATGAAGAAAAATTAATCCAAGTCGCTACAGTAATTAGATTTTGGTACGCATTTAATCAATATATTCTATAACTCGTTGGCCGCACAAAATGTTGTCGTCGGCCGTAGTTCTCCCCACTGTGCCCTAATTGTTACGCTATAGATATAACATATAACTATCAAATATATTCAAAGGTAAAGCTCACGGTTTCGTAGCAGTAGAAACGCTTCCTTAATGTCCGTTTCCACCTAGGTCACAATTTGCAATTCCCCTCTGAATTATTGCATACTTCCAATATTAACACTTTAATCATGCATTTTGATTCATGCATTGTCTTGGACTGGCTTTTCGAGTTGATTAGAGTTTAAAATAACTTACACAACAAATACAGCACAACGAGCCGGACAGTGTCAGGAATTATAATAATAAGTTACAGCAGACAGGCCGTGTCGAAATTATCTTGTCTCATTTGTCTTAAACAATAGGAAATAATTAATACATATATATGGCTAACCCATTATCGGACTATGGTCGGACACGGCTTCGCGATATCGGCAAAATACGAAATGAATGCAAGATTACAATGAAAAACGTTCAACATTTCTGATCCTCGACTTGAGTGATAAAAGTCCCTGCTTCACGTATGTTTTTAAGAAAAATATTTCATTGTTCACTGTCACTGTCAGCAGCGCAATC
>ATSW01008734.1:0-18250 GCA_000444245.1 Botryllus schlosseri | reverse complement strand
CTAAATATTCACAAACGGAAAGCTGGATATTTCGAACAAACTTTTGTAACCAAGCAAGCATAACTTTTGAGATTGTCAAGGCGCATGCTTGTTTAGTGTTAATTTTTAATTCTGCCAGCGCCATGCAAAGAGTGGCCCGCAGTTGAAATGCAATAAATATGAACCAAAGATGTTATAATGAAGTGAAAATTGTAATATATGAAAAAGGTTCACAGTGCAGAACCTACCAAGGTTCTGTTGTGAACGCGAACCTCTAAATTTCCGAGGTTCACACACAGAACGCGAACGTGAACCTCATGTTCACACCATCCCTAATGGTTACCATATTTGTGTGAAACAAATTCCGGACACTATTTAGCGCCAACTAGCGGATTCAAAAATGAGCAGTAAGGCGTTGTATGTCAATATGACGCCACAGTAGCAAAGCATTGCCCATCGACTGTATGCGAATGGAGTGGAACATAGGTCATGAATTGGGCCATCTGTAACGTGAGCTCTCGTGATTGCTACTTGCTGGGGTTTGCAATCAATTTCTCCACGGGCTGGATGAAATCGTCTGGCGGGCCGTGTCTGGCCGGTCGGGATTGTGTGTGACAGCCCTGCTATACTGTTAGGTCGGTGTGGCTATCCGGTTGCTTGTTTTAATCAGGTCCGAAACAACATTTATATGCCCCCTTCCGCCACCCAAAAAAGCATTGATTTTGGGCCAACCATTAGGTAATCGATGTACCGTCTTGGGAACCTATGCATCTGGCTGTTAAAATTTAGGAATGAGCTCTGTCAATATTATTGATTTTTCCACATATTAGGCTACTATAAAATCTGTCACTCANACAGGCAGTGTTGGGATGACTCGAGTCATGACTTGACTCGAGTCACGTTTTTTGTATGACTTGACTTGACTCGAGTCACTTTGCAAAAATTACTTGACTTGACTTGACTCGACGCCTCAGAAATGCGGATTGACTCGTGACTCGGAGCAAAATTCACGAGTCAATTTCAAGTCATTAAGAGTAAACGGTGTCGATTAAATCACCCTATATTATGTATGTTTTGGTTGTTAGCGATGCGCTGGTGTCACTTGTGAGAGCAACCAGTTTTCAATAATAGTAAGTTTCACTGATCATCCATCCATTGTTACATCACAAATAAATTGACCGCTTACGAAACGATCACACCTACGTTGTCGTAGTAGCAGTAGACTTAGCTAATCGCATCGTATCTCTGTTTCTTAGGCAGCTTAGTTCTTACATTGCGCACTGCTCACCTTTACCAACACTCTTGTATGAACGAATATAGTCCATGCCTTTATATTTTCACGGAGGTGTAGGTGGGTACTGGGTAGTGCCTATTGTACCACATCAATTTGTTCAACTTCTTGAGGCTTCGTATTCGATCCTCGATATTGGATGATAAAATCAGACAGTAGCATGTAGCTATATACAGTTGCTCACGTATTTTATTATCAGTTCTACGTGTGCGTGAGCGATACAAAACCTTTTTGCATGAATACCTAACTTTATAATCGTCATTTGATTCCAGATGAATGGCCAATTAATCTATCCTTCACACAGTTAGCAAAATGTAATGACGTTGGATCATGACATAGAATATCCTTCTAAAATTCAATTTGACTCGAATCGTGACTTGACTCGTGACTTGACTTGACTCGAGTCAAAATGTACAATGACTAGAGATGACTCGTGACTCGAAGGTAGTGACTTGATCCCAACACTGCCAGCAGGTTGCACATCCGGTGACTTCCAACCTTATATGGTCGCGGCCTAATGCATTTCCAACTTAAAAATGTTCCGTGGCCCAGCTCAAAACTTGATAAGCTGAAGCTGATTACTAAAAAATTTGAACTTGCCCAAACTTACTCACGTCCTAGGAAGCTGATTACCTCCAACATCATCGCGATTTCCAGATGAATGCAAACTGCCCCAAGATTTGAAACCACTGTCTGTGACTGAAGCATAATCGGCCTTAACCAACTCTAGGAATGTACCGTTAGCTTATCATAGCGATTACAATCAGACTTATTTCAGTAAATGATGGTTATTTATATTGATTTTGATTGCATTTTTTGGCATTCAAGCGTTCAAAATTCCGGACGTTTAGGCATTCCTCCCGGACTAGATTTTTCAGTGAAATTCCGGACGTATGGCAACCCTACACTCGAGTAATGACTCGGGTCATTGCAATCCCGGTTCATTCTCCTTGGCGTGATTTATGTTCCGTGTCTTTATTTTATGGTGTTGTAAATACACCTATCATATAAAGATATGTGGAAACAATATTGTGATGTGCCAAACCTTTAATACACAACTTCTTACCGTCGTATTGAAATTCAGGGATTCGTTTAATTTTATGCTCCGAATAATTATATATACATTACGATCCGAAGAGACTGTTGGAGGTATAGAACTTCAATATACAATTGAATAATATATCAATAATGAATTGAATTGGATAGTAGGCTACATCATGATATGTATTACTCCCGATTTGATCATTGAAATAAACCAGCTACTCAATCACATCAAGCCTTGAACGTGGTGCGACGCCACCTTATACTTTACCACCAATAAGTCCAACAATCACAATAGGAGAGAAACGTTTGTGTGTTTTGATATTGCGTGATTCTGAACTAACGATATCGCGGCGGCTATTCAACAGTGCCATTCACCAGGTCTGCGTTGTCGACTACAAAGCACACTTTTTTGCGGAATATCATCGGTATCATATGCCTACGTAACTATATGCAAGCGATTTGAAACTGCAAGCATACTGCGAGAAAGCAATATCACTGAAACTACCAGAGATCTCGGAACATCAAAGTAAGTACTACTACGTCATCCAAGCTATAGTCACTAGTCACCGGTAGTCATGATTTAAAGACGTAAGGCATGTAATTGTATGGGGCTGTTTGTTTGATATTCATTACACGAGGCTTGTGCGTCTGCAGCCATGATTAGCGCATTTATACTGCCGTCTGATTTGAAAGATTACTCCAATTCGTTTCAACTGCTACTCATATGTATGCGTATGTGGACTGTGGAGCCTGCAGAAATCTCCAGCGCTTCGCCTGAATTCTAGAGCCCACGTAGGCCGTACTCCCACCCACAACAATGATTTGAATACTGTGAATACTGGCTTGTGTAACGTGACCTATTGCGATCACCTGCACCGAAAGCAATTAGCCACTTGCTAACCTAAAATTGATCGTCTATTAGCTGCGATAGGTATGCGATATTGTAGGCCTGTGAAGCCTCGTTCATCTTGAAACGCCAATATTTACAAGCTCATTTGTACTAAAACAATTGTTGCGTTTCTAGCGAACAATGCGACTAGCCTCGAATGTCTGAACTTGTATTTGAATGCGACTGGCGGGGCCTATAATAACTTATCGTAGGCCCGGGAAAACCAGAAGTCACACCGATATTCAACAAATGGTTTCTTTCTATTAACGCCATGTTGACGCACAGTTCATGTTGTACACTGATAATCTATAGTAATTTATTGAATGTCTATTTAGATGCGTATTGTGAGAACCACTCGATGACACAGAAAAGTTTTGTATGAAGTTTTATTCGAACATTATAATTCTGATTAATTTCCGCATGTCGCTCTCAATCACATTAGCAGCGCGGAGGACTACCAGGTACCGATGTCCTTTGTTAGCTATATAACCGCAGATAGCGCCATTTGTTACAGTGTGTGGCTTCTGGCTACCAGCGATACTCCCAGTCCCTGCATCTGTTTCTTGTTCTGAGTTTAGGGCCAGTAACATCGTGTGTCATGATCGTCACAATCAGTTTTGTGTTTCATATTGAATCTAATATGATTAATTTGATTGTCCATTGTCGAAGTTTATGTGATACTCCACAATACATAACTATTTTGCGTGTCTGGCACAATTTGATTGTACTTAGAGGAAAGGCCTATGATTATACGGTGTGATGTTCATCATCCCTGTTATTGATGAGTGATGTTCGAATCGAATGATACTAAAACTGTCCTGCGACAGCAATACGATATATCATTCATGCAAAGCATGTAATAGCAACGTATAGCTTTGTGAATTAGGTTTTGATATACTTTCCGATGGCTAGAAATGGGCTCCTAGCGGTGAATATAACGTGTTGGTCGCCACTCTCCGCTAACAGAATATATTTCGCCTAATAGTCAGCGGCAGTGGAAGCATGTAGGCCTAATGGCCTATGTTTCAACGTAGGCTATGTATAAGGTTTTTATTATGGTGCTTGACTACTAAGGTCTTGTCACTCTTATGCACCAGGCCTGAGCGAGGTATAGTTAAATCAGATATGCCTACTCAGCACAACCAATTGTACGACTGGCATCAGTGAAAGCACTTTCTGTGATCCACATGTATTCTTGAACTCTAGAATTAGTGCTGTCANTTGCGCAGGCCGTTCGAAGTCTTCACCAACAGCTACAATCATTTTTTTTTTCAATTAGATTTCGAATGTCATCCATGTACGATTGCACGACGAATGCACACTTGTACAGGTACACCACGTACAACACGCTTACATTTAATAATGTGAAGCAATACAGATGAATACAATAACTAATTATCCGAGAAACCGCGTATCTAATCAGCAAGTAATTCGTCTCGTGCGACAAGACCATGCGTTCTGAAGTGGCGAGATAGCGTAAGGGTATAATCCACAGCTACAACACCAACGGGTTGTGGGTTGGAGTCTGACCGCGGTCGACTGCAGAATTCCTACCTAAGTGTTGGCGGTTTATCTAGGCTCCTCCTCGCCATCTCATCCGCGTAGCCGGTGTCTTACAAAAAGCCTAGAAGTGGGCCGTGCTAAAAGTCGGCAGATACGAAATCAAAAACAAGGAATATCGGTGTAAATGACCATAGTAGTCGACAGACACCATGAGTACCACAAACAACAACGCAACAATGCGTCCTGACCCGACGTCGCAACGCGTTGTTCTCATCGCGGTAATTGTATGCTGTAAACCAGGGGTCGCCAACTCAAAATGGGTCGCGGGCCACTTTTCAAAATTCCTGGAGGCCGCGGGCCGCAAGACTTCAATATCGAGATTAAAATAGGCAACGCAGTTTAAAACAACCACGTTTCATAACTCTACGTTAGTACAATTAGTACAATTCTGTGCTCTCTAACATGGGCGACGGGCATAGTCACCACAAAAGAAATAATATTTTATTGTACAAACACAAATACAACAAAAAATATCAGGATCATCAATTTCATTCTATTTCGAACTATGAGCTGCGCACGATGCCTGACAACACTCTGTAGCAACTATAACAGGGGTGACCAACCTTTTTGCTATTCACGACCGCATTTCGATTACTCACGTATCTTGCGGCCGCATAATGAACTAAATGGGGCCAAATACCCACGTTAAACTGTCCATGTCCATTGCCGGTATACTCCGGACTAATCTATTTACTTATATCGGTGTACTATGCGCACCGAAATCGTGAGTAGTCATGTTATGAAGAGCCACAGGGATTCGTTCTGTAGTCGCGCCAAGCGCGAAAATTTTTTCACTTTCATTAGGGAATTTTGTCAATAAATATTAGCATAGTTTGACATATTACAATCAAATATTTACCCTCTCTCGGCCACTGTGATCAGATTCACCGGTAGGGTTGATGCAGGGGGTGTATTCGAAAACTTAGGGAAGTTAATAATGCGGTGCTGCATCTTTGTGTGCCAATTCTTATTACTCCCCTTTGTTGCATGCAATTATTTCTTGACCTCCCATCAGATTTGTCGGTATAGTGGAGATATAGCCTATTTGATTCGCCCAAATGCAGGCCTACCAAAAACAAATTTCATTCATGATGAGGAGAACACGATTAAAAATTGTATTTCTTTATGGGGCGCATGCATCATTTTCCTCTGCTGTTTGCGTCTGTACTGTAGGACTCAGATTACATAGGACACTACTATATTAAAATCGAAAATTAACACGTATTGAACCGCGCCTAGCGCGAAGAAAATTTCAAGAATAAGTCAAACCTCTCATTAAGTAGGGAGTCAATTCACAAGTTCAATTTGCATATTGACGGCCGCCAACAATCCTAATTGAATTAAGTGTCGACGGCCGCATACTTTTCCTTCTACTGCCGCAGATTGGCCACCCCTGGATTAAAGAATCGATATTGGGGTTAGCTAGACACGGTAGCCTTCTAGCTGGAAAACTATCTCCTCGTAAAGCATGGTCTTTTGGAGAGCCCAAAATCGTTTTTCAAGCGCATCAGTCTCGGCAATGGTGGGCCATTGCACATCAAGGCAATATGCCCATTGCCCATTCATATCAGGAAATTCTTCCTCCTTGGAATGATATTACCATACGAAGCCGTATTAGATAGTGAGGAATAGTGATATTGGGCATAGTAGAATGGCTTACTTTGAACACCAACAACAATATGTTTAAACTGAAATCAATTTCAGCATTTCAAAATGTAAGCGTTATTCTGAAATTTCTCCAAATCAGGTCGCGGGCCGCAAAATATGTCCTCGCGGGCCGCATGCGGCCCGCGGGTCGCGTGTTGGTGACCCCTGCTGTAAACGATGTTTTGGGTTGTATCGTTGCATTTTCTGATTAACATTTACAAAGCGTCATTCCAGTAACGATCATCCAAGGAAATGGATCAAATTTCAAGGCGTACACCGTTCGATCACAAATATCACTCACGAATTATTGCGAACGTGGAAATTCGGATTGTTGCGCTTATGGGCAATGAAATTTACAGAAGAAGAATTTGCTCGTCTATTCGGTATGTGTTTCTCAACGTACGCGTGCCGAAATCAATGTCGTACAGGAACAACCGACCTCTGTTTTACATAGGAACTCAATGGTAATAGATAGCATGCGCAGCAAATGCAAGGTATGCGTATTAATAGATTAGTAGTAGATTATAATTATCATCCCAGAATCGGGACTAGCCTTGGTGTTGGCCTGAATAGATACCAAATAAAAGGGGCACCTTTCGTGTGCGAAATCCACATTATTGACTTAATTTCGGGACTGCTAGGGAGTGAATTTGTCGTCTGCAATGATTGTAGTGATTTTTTTTTCGGTTATTGTATTTTAGGGAGGGAGTTCGTGAATGGCAGAGTTAGTGAATGTTAGCGATGAATTCCAGATATTACAGTTGCATAAACCATAAACAATCGTTCGTAATGTATAAAGCGTAATGAGATGCGTATTAGAAACAGATGAAAAATGTCAAAACGCCCATAAGAATGAAAGCTGGTTCTGTACGAAAACTGGAATATGTAGCTTTAGGCTGTAAGAAACCCTTTATCAATCCGAAGTTTTTGAAATACAGTTTTGAGTCATCGATGACCGGAAATCATTTGTTTCTTCATCGGTTTTGCGAACATTGATTGGAAAATGCCGACGTAAAAGACTTATTACTGCTTCAATACGCGTTTTCTCGTTTGTAATGATTTATTATTACGTAGACGTAGGTCTTGCTGTCTGCCTGATACACTCGTATTCTCGAACTGTCACGCAATTCCACTCGTTACTCTTCAGAAGACTGATTGTACTTCGAATTACGTTCGGTTATGTCTGAACGAAAAAGAAATCTGACTTTTAGGACGAGATAATTTAGTTCTATAATCATGTGATTGAAAACTGCTAATCGGGACCCATTTTAGGCGGAGATAATAATGTTAGCTGTTCCGGAAGAATGCTAATGGTGTGATTAAATACTGCTAACTGGTAATCGCGACACATCAAGTCGGAAAAGGTTACTCGCGATGATTACTCGAGGTGTCCCGAGTTTTCAATCAAGTGGTGTTATCTGTTGCGTCATAATGCGAAAACCTGTTATTGGCTGTCGCTGTCAATTTGTTGAATGCAGGGATATCTAAGTTTTAGATATCCCTGGTTGAATGAAACAGCAGCCTGCTGATAACGATACTGCCACTGTAATAAGAGGAATTATCATCGTCGCTAAATGAAAGTCGTCTCCAATTTGTACGGTACAGCTAAGAAACGGATTATAGAATATTGCTATCGTTCTGCAATGGTGGGCACATAATTCGTTATTGTTTAGTGAGACAATAGGCTATCGGGAATGTTTGCGCGTAGGAATGGTACGCAGTGTAAGAAGTGTTCATAGATAACTAGTAATCTATAGTTTGTTTCAGTTTGTTGCATCATGAGATTAAAACTATAACTGCATGCGCTGCGATCAACGGGTTTCCTTGAACGCGATAATCAACTTTATTGACTAATCCAAGTTTATCATCTCCGCCCTTAGTGTTGATGACTCAGAGCTAGAAATGACTGCAATAACATCATACAACAGAACACTGACAGTATCACGACTCACACGACGACACGTGTTTACTAGTTCTTCGGAAATTAACATATTCTAAATGTGAAACTGGAACTATCACTAGAACTACTCGTCTTTTCAAAATTTGCAACAAGAACTAGAACTACACTCACTTTTCGAAATCTGCAACTAGAACGGGAAATTATTACAGACCGTTTTAAGTTAGTTGACCGTCAACATAATTGTGACGGAATATTGGAGATAAAAGGAGCATTTCAAAAGAACGCTGGGGTTTTAAAACTCGAACCCCCCCGCTACCAGCCAGGATGACTAGATCCAGATGCATTTTGAGGGGGGGGGGGCCTATAATAATAATAATATCAATAATCGTTGGGCTGTAATTTTCATCTGAACAAGTTACACACAATGTACAATGCGATAAGACACAATGCGATGTAATGAAGAGATAGCAGGATATCGAACGACACGCAAATGCGATCCTTTCTAGACTGACATCCACCTCAGCCTAGAGTGCCCGATGTCACAGTTCTTTTCGATGTTGATCTTTTAAGGCCGCGGTGGCCCTTTCTAGTTTTTTCCATTCCCTGTGAGTGCTTTCTTTCGTCGGGTCTTTTTCTGGGCTTTTTTTATCGCCGTAAGAACGGCGACGGCGGTGGAAGAGGAGTCCAGATGAACCCCTGAGGCGCTCATCGTTGCTGCTACGCTATCTCCCCCTATACTCATCATTCAACATTTAAAACTACCCGAACGGCCTAACCCAAGGAGCGAAATGGTACACTGCTGTATACGAGCATTTTTTTGACGAAAATTTGTCACGAATACTTGCTGTTACTTGATTTTACTGCAATGCTCCTTTTATTAGGAACACTGATGAGCTACGCCGACGGCAGCCTAGCGGCGCGTTGAATCTGCGGGTTTGTTTCGTAAAGCGTCCGCGAATGATTGGGTTACGTTGGCTTGTAACATTCGATTCGAAACATCTCGTCAATTCTCCAGCATTAAGCAGCTTAGAGAAAACAAAACACAACAGGATCAATTAAAGTGAGTATATATGTCATATTCGCTTAGTCTTTGTGTTGTGATCGTGATGGCAGTTGCCCTGGTGATAATATTACTCGTTCTCGTGAACCTCTGGCGCCATCTAACGGTACCAACTTGTGTTTCAATGAGTACTCTCTCAACGGTCGTTTCCTTGTTTTAATTGAAGGATAACACACTACCGTATTTAATGTATTATACAGTGCTTACGATACATTACATACTACATATGTACCTTATGACACTCAGTCTATTTCTTATCAGCAAATCCTAATCAGTATCAGTACCAATTTATTAATAATTAATAATTTCGACCTTATACTGATTCAAGAGCATCCAACGTCCATAGCACTTCATAAATACGGCGTACAGTCAAGAGAGGTTGAAGATGAATGCGTTTCATCACTGGAATGTTACTCTCGAACAGTCCTGAAGGACATAGTGAACGTGATCGACTGATTCGTAGTAATTGCATTACTACTATTGAAATATATCTAACGGTGGAAATATCCTCCACCAGATGGGGTGAAAATGAAAAACAAGCAAATTCAGGAAATAAATCAGAAAGACCTGCTACGAACTTTCGACTTACAAAATAAAAAAGATTGGACGCTTCACGATTTTGCGTGTCATCCTTGCGCCTCCGACCTGCCGATCTTCTCTGCTGCTGTCCGATTTCAGCGGCCAATCAGAAGCCAGATGTTCTCCGATTACTCGTCCCGAAGTGTATCTTTCTCACACTCTTGACAACCAATCAGAAGCGAGAACTGTCCGATTACTCGTCCGGGACTGTATCTTTCCGCTCACTAGAGACACCCAATCAGAAGCGAGAACTCTCCGATTACTCTGCCGGACTCTATCTCACTCTCGCCTGTATCTCACTCTCGCCTGTGTCTGATTCTGAGTTATGTATTCGCAATTTGACGGCTAGAGTCGTGTGTCTTGTGTCTTGTCTGGTGATATTGTTAGGTAATGCAAGGCAGTAAGAATAGTATTGTAGAAGAAAAATGGTAGAGTTTAGTTGAAGACAGACAGCATCAGCATGTTAGACATTATTAGATTGATGTATCTATGACAAGTTAAGGGCAGTGGACAACTTCGTTTAGGCTCATATTTAGGCTGCATTGCACTGTTGAAGTAGTTGTAGGTGCATTAATAATGAATGTGAATGTGTTGAATGTTCACTAGACAAACGTGACGACACCCCTCTTACCAAACATCACAGCAATGGTAAAAGACCAGTTCTGTCTACTGGATGTTATGTTCCGGTGCATATATTCATAAGGCGTTCCCTGGCTTTTTCTAACAATCTTAACTAGGTATTTGATGAGAGAGAGAGAGTTCTTTTATTCGTCAACCATGAAATATGGTAAAGGCAATGTCCACAAACATTCACGTCCAATAGTATACATTTTTTAAATTTTCCTAACTATAATTTACACGGTATAGACTGGGAGACCCGATATGACCGAAGTCTTCTAGGCCGGAGCCTACGAGTATAGTAGGACGTACCATCGACAGGCCAGGCACGTAATGAAATAAAAGATGTGCTTAGTTGTCCTAATGAAAATTAACACCGGTGTATATTTACAGGTATGTTTTGTAGATTTAGACTACCGTAGCTGCTTGGATTCCATTGCCCATTATTGGCGATGTCTACATCTACTAGACGACTGAATGGGGAATTACACCGTACATTTCCACAAGAAAGAAGCCTTTAATAAGATGGGATTGAAAGGTGCTCTGCCAACATCTCGGCTCGTTTTGCTTTTCTCAAAAGACTCCAATCTTCATCCGATAGTACAAAGAATCATTGAGATAGCCACTGCCATCTCTGCAAGACCATCGCCTTCAGCACATGTTAAAACAGACATTAGAACCTGCCCGTGTTCGTTACTGACATTTACGGCACAGCAACAAATGAGTCACGCATGTTTGTATGTAACCAACGCAGGGAACTGTAATCTGTGCACAATTGCACTATCCCAGGCAGCGACTTATGTTCCACAACCGATGCATTCCAGATATTCGGTAGCCAAGTTGCGACGGGCAAGGCATTTTCTCCTATAAGATCGTGTGGCTTTGTGGTCACCTTTTTCTTGGAATCCTACGGGCAAGTTTCAAGCATTTCTTTTCAATAAGCCTCTTTGCTATAGCCGCAGTCCGTGATATAATGCGACACTTTTTGATGAAATCTTTGTAGATTTCTTCCATCTGTGAGCATCTGGTAATCATACTGTGTATTTCACTTCATATCTTAGTAATGATTTCTCAGCTCTCTGAATTGTATTTTGTTTCTGAGAAATTTACCATTGTGTTCGTTCAGTAACTGCTGTATGCGTTGGTGTTTAAGAGTATCGGTATAATTTTTCAGACATGTTCTCACGTAGAAGGCCTTAGCGTTTGTATTTCTAATGTGCGATTTCTTTATTCTCAGCATAAAAGCCTATTTATAACCTAACTCAACTGATTGGATAACGTGGATTGGATATATTATCATTTTTACTTATACGGATACATGGAATTGGATTTACTCTTACATTGGAATGGATTGGATATACTTGCGGGCTATAATCTGTCAAGATGTTACCCAGATTTACGAGAATACACAATGGAGAATTACGCCTAGCTGATTCCAAGGAGGCTAAGACGTTCTTTGCTCAAAGGACGCAATCAACTGGTATGTGCCTCCCACCTCAAGTGGTGAAAAGAAATGCCATGAAAGCTGTCGCTGATGCAGGGGGCAATGTATCAGACCAGATTCATCTAATTGGCCAGTACAGAATGCAGTTTGGAAAATTCGGGGAAAATCTTTCAGGTGGATACTTGAAAATGCCCTGGGCTACTCTGTTCACCTGGTCCGAGAGTTCCAAGTGGAAACGTGTCTGGAGAAGAATGCAAGTGATTTGGGCTTGAATAAGTTCTCTTTCAAGCAGTACGCTTCATTGTTCCCTGAGATGAAGGAAGCCCTTGAATTGAAGAAACGGCTTGATCGTAAGCCCAAGATTCCTGTCAGAAAGAAACCAACCGTAAAGTCGACAGCTCCCGATAAAGCTTGTTCGCCGAACTCTTTGAAAACTGTAACTACTCAGTCATCAAAAACTGCTAGCTCCTCATCTGTCATGGTCCCCGATGATATGCCATCCGACGATGACGCAGCAAACTGCTCGGTGGCGGTGGCGGTTGAAGAAGCTCAGACTAGTAGTGGCACTCCTAGTCAGAAGAGTCCCGCGTTGTGCTGCTGCTCTGCTACTATATCGGATTGTGTTCTACCTAAGGGATGGCGAGAGTCGTTATCGATCTCCGACCATGCTTGGATATCCAAAGCAATTTTCAAGACAAATTTGAAGACCGCGAAATCCGAAATGGACTTTGCGAGGGTTGTCAAGCTTTGGTGGCACCCACCTCAGGCATCATTGATTTGTACTGGTGTGCCTCGACCGTCACGCTACTTTGCACAGGCACTATTTTTGTGGATGCCCCGGAAGCTTTGGAAGTGCAAATTGACTTGCGTAAAACCAGCTTGTCAAAAGGAGCTGACAAGTGCTGGCATGTATAAAATCGTTCGTCAAGTGGTGCATGTTGACGGCTACTATAACATGGCTACTGAGTATTTGGAATGCACCAGCTGTGGGATAAAAGTCGCTGCCTGGAACAATGCCATCCTCCAACAACTGGACATTGGGCATAGACTGCAGTTCCCTGCATTGCTCACCTTCAAATATGCGTGCGATGTACGGGTCATAAGAGCGCTGCGGGAACGGACCTTGGGCAATAGCTTCACAAGACTGTTCAACACCCTGTCCGAGCAACACACAGAGAAATTTTATCAAGTGTTGCATTATATCACGGACTGCAGATATAGCAAAGAGGCTTATGAAAAAGGGATGCTTGCAACCTGCCTGCCGTTTACACAGCCACCCGAGTTCAAGCCTGTCCCCACAGCTCACTGAGCTCAGTGGCTGCTAACTGTCTACGTCCAAGATATTTTGTCCCGCCTCGATGAGATCAAGCAGACGTCAAGACGATTACTATTAATCAATATATTTCTGTTTTCATTTCTTTATGTTGTTGTTTTAATAGAAAATCATTCAAAACCTTTGTTTCTCATAACTGAAGCTGGTGTTTCTGAAAACGAAAGTTCAGCAATTTGGTACGAGACAGTACAGCGCTGTATTTCGTGTGATCCCAGAAATGGTTGATCTAAAGCCAGGTTGTAGTGCTTCATCTAGTAGGGAAGGAAGGGATCGGGTAGGCAGCAACTGCGTGATCCCAGAAATGGTTGGCCCGAAAGCGTACTAGTTAGGAATGCTTTATCTAGCAGGGAAGGAAAGAATCATAGGCAGCCTCTGCGTGATCCCAGAAATGGTTGATGCAAAAACGCACTAGGTTGAAATTCGTGATAGGGTATTGTTTTGTTTGTTTTGGGTTATAGTGATAGGGTATAGCGCCGTATTTCGTGTGATCCCAGAAGTGGTTGATCTAAAACCAGGTTGAAATGCTTCTTATAGTAGGGTAGGCAAGTATCATGTGGGCAGAAACTGCTTGTGAAATGTTTCCATGTTCTAGTTTTCAATCTAGTCTAATTTCTGGCTTCTTGACATTAATGCAACAGGAGAATCGGCTAATGCGAAACGAGTCAAGCCTCCTGTACACACGTATATGTGTAGCTATAAGTGTAATTCTAATCTAATTCCGATGAATTGTAGATGTAATTCTAATCTAATTACGAAAAACTATGTAGTTNTNATTCTAAATCGAGCCTAATCTGGTGAAGGTGTGTAGCTGTAGTTCAAATTCCAATCNAATTTNGAAAATAATAATTTNAAAATNATCTAGTGGNCCNAGTCTNGTTGGGACAGCNTCCTGGNNTAGATATCGGCAGGATCAACCTAGTCGTTTTGAAGTCNATGGTCGCGTGNGCAGTCAAGCAAAATTAGCAACCCAACAGAGAACATCCGCAGGTATCCTTTGCGCAGGGGCCATGCTAATCTTCTCTGTATCGTTCCAATTTAAGTATGTGTACCGCCGAAGCGAGTACATGATTGTGGATTTCCACAAAGATTTATATTTGGGTGAATTTTTCAGTTATAATTATTGGGGTGAGTGGTTGATTTGGGGTCAATTTCACTCGAATCAACCTATCCTCGAATCCGCATGTGGAGTTTCGAACCAACGTGTACACTTCAATTTTTCAGTTTAATTCGTTTTAGTTTCGATGATACGCGTTGCAGAATGCTCACATGTATACATTATTCGATACAGCCTTCCCAAGGGCGAGAGACGTATGCGTAGCTAATGCCAGGGTAAATGGTATCTTACAGCTTTCATTTTCATAGAGCATTTCCATGTGACATGTTATCTCATTTGCGACCTTATTAAGGGAGATTATGATGATTTCTGTAATTTTTCTTTCAATGCGCATGGCCCTTTTATGACAAATGCGTTCATTCTAACAGAGGTCACCTNCGTTTTTGCGCTGAGAGACGTCGCCAAGTCGTTTCGCCACGGTTCTCTCTTTCCATTCTATCGAAGACTTGTGATGTTTTCGGGGGTTAAAATATGAANTGAACGAATCTCATTCAAGTTGTTATCTCTTTGTTATTTCCAACGATGACGTCAATAAATATTGAAATGGATGTGTATTGTATACAGGCGCGTAGCCAGGGGGTGGGGTCGGGGGTCGAAACCCCTCCCTTTAGAAGCGCGAAACCCCCTCCTTAAACGCGAAACCCCGTCCTTTTCAAATGGCCGTTCTGACGCTAATACTCGTTTGAATTCAATAAGTCNTATTATCTGTGTTGCGCGCGGCCAATTAACGAGAGGCGTGTTGCCAATTAGCGAGATTCGTCCGTGCGCGATGCACTGCACAATGTAACGCGATACGATCACCCACTGAGATNATTGCGAAATTAGGTCATTCATCGCCGCGTGCTCGGCAATCGTTGCTTGTCTGATTTATCGCGTCTCCAACAAGCCTAGTGCCGCTGGCTTGAATAATCGCATCTGCATTGGCTTGGTGCGCACGAGATCATCGCTGGCCTACACAATCGCATTTGCATTGGCTTCGTGCGCACGAGATCATCGCTGGCCTACACAATCGCATCTGCAATAGGCCTAGTACGAAAGATATCGCTGGCCTACCTACCGCGTCTCGGGCCTACCATGCTTTGGCTCCTATTTCCCGATAACTTGGATAAAAGGCCGTNACAGGTATATGCTGATTAGCGATTGTGATTAAAGAGTGACATCTCGAAACTGAAGGACATCGAATGTCTGCAAACCTGTGCGACGTGTGCGTACATGCGTAATTGATTTACGCTAATACTTGAACATAACCATCTGAAGCTGTGTGTCAAGGCTTGAGTTATAAAAGAGGTAAGGTTTGAACTACCTGAAATCGGCGTCATTATAGCACATATTCAATAAAAACTCGAACATTTTGACTTGCACAAATCGTCGCCGAGGCTACGTAAGACGCATTGATAAGCTCGCGTATATAATTGTTCGACGCGTTGATTGGCGCGCGTATTTAATTGTTCACGACAGATCAGGTAGTCGCTAATTAATAGCACTTCCGGACTCGTCAACAAGCTTATCATACGCGTATAATCGTCAACACGAGGATGTTGTATAATCGTTATTTACGCATGTACTTAACCCTAATGAATTGCAGCTATATTACTAAATTCGAAAAAATCGACCCCCCCCTTTTTCAAACCTCCCTTATTTCTCGGCTGGCTACGCGCCTGATTGTATAGCCTACAAAAATGTAATACAAAATTAGTAGAAACGAACCCCACCGTGGTAGCATACGTATTATGTTACGCACCTACCGCTGCGTACTCGGAGCGATACTTCGAGAACTGCGTAATCGGGATAGGCGTATCGGTCTTTCGTCTGAGTAGCCTATAGCCTATTGCGAGTCAACAACTCAACATTAATTACTGTCTCACGAAAAGAATGTTTAATACAATCCACTTCTCCCTAATTATGATATTACATGTGTAGTCAGGTCAATTTCAACAGTTTGAGGTATAATAATAATAAGATAACAAAGGAGTTCAAACGACTTGGAATGGGTTTTAGATCAAACACCGACCTTGGAATTTAGGTTTGGTAAGGAATTTGTTCCAAATTCACGAGTCGCAGTATTAGAAAGCCCTATGTGGTTATTTCTAAGAGATTTATTTTAACTGTCTGCCCAGTGGTTCTCCAACATTTTGTGCTTGTGGCCCACTAGAAGAATTATAAAACGCTCCTAGCACGCGCGCAGTAGAAGAAACATTGCCTGTAAAAATCGCGTGTCAATGCCGAGGGTGTGTGATTGTTCACGCGAAAAAACGAAATTGCATCGTTGACAAACATACCCGCATTTCGTCGTCAATTCGAAGCAGTCACTCTCGCTTACAGTGTTTAATTTCGGTCACAACAGATAAGCCGTACGCTTGTAGCAGCCGTGCTCTATATTGCCCCTTACGTCAGTTGTAGTATCATCGCATAGTGCTTTCACTTCCTCTTTTGCTTCTTGCCGCTTCGGCGGACAGACGTATAATAAAGTCTCTGCAGCAGTTGTTGCAACGTGTGTGATCAACTATATTAGGAGGTCTTCTACACGTTCACATAAAGCCATGCAAATGCGAATGGCAATACATTTTTGATACATAAAATTGTGGCGCGTCAAAGGTCCACTAGCTGCCATATTATAATCCGACAGTTTTACGATGTCATGCTGCATTCTCTCGTATGATGTCTATAACTCATTAATTAAAAAAAAAATTGCCCGCACAAAATCAGTTTTATTCAATATTTGAAAACGTGATTTTTTTCCGTGTCAAGAGTGAATAACAAAATAGTAAATTACATTTCCACGATGTTTGTTGGATCCCGTCATATAAGGCCTACTTGGAAATTATGCATTGAATATCCCTATTATTGATGCTGCGACCGGCGGCGTCATCAAAACTAGGAAATTGGCACGCGAGCATATTTGAGTTTGAGACCTCTGGCTTAGAGCTTACTGTGACATCTTGCGCTCTAGGCCGAGGTGGATGTCAGAGTTAAGGATCGATACTGATGCGTGTCGTTCGACCTCCTCCTATCTGTTCATGACATCGCATTGTACATTGTGTGTGACTTGTTCAGATGAAAAATATAACCCAACGATGTTATGTTATGTTACAGATCAATTAAGTAGGCGAATCTAATCTTCTTTGCTCTTGTCTGAATCCTGCGGCCAAGCAGAAGCCGATGTCTCCAAATTCTCTTCCCGCGAAATTGGGTAATTCAACAACGAATCAGAAGCTAGGTGTTCTTCAATTTTTCTCGCCGACTTTTGTTTTGGTAATTCTTAACAACCAATCATAAGCCGGGACTGTCCAAATCTGCTTGCTGCCATATACTGTCGACTGAGTTTCGCCTCGGATCTTAGTAGCAGTGAGGATAGTTAGGTAATTTAGTATAGTTGCAGCGAGGCAGAGATTGAACAGAGTGACGGAATTGATTGCTTCTACTTCCAAAGCTTGTTCTTCCGACCTGTTAAAGCTTGTAACGACTCCGCCTTCTCAAGGTATGCAATATGCACACTTGCTAGAATAATTGGATTTGGCCAGTTTTTGAAAAGTCTCCGGAGATGCTTATGCTCAACTGCCACAACATCCACGCTCGACATAAGCACTTTAATACAACATCCATTGTAGTAAAATATTTATTCAACTCGAAGACTTTTCGGGTGCCTCTTTTCAAGAGTTAACGGCACACTGAAGGGATTTAAACATCTGAGGAAAGTTGGCCATAAAATTTTTCAGCCATAAATCAAAATTTACCAACTAAAGCACATAATTTTGCGATGCACACGTAACGGATGTATCACAACTGAGT
>ATSW01008729.1:0-18570 GCA_000444245.1 Botryllus schlosseri | reverse complement strand
CGATATTGGATTTCTGAGCCGATACCGATAAGACCGATATCCAGTACCTCCACCGATAACACCGATATATTCAGCCGATATTCAAAAGATATGGAATCTACCTCAAGGTCCATATTTAACACATCAGAGTATTTCTTTCAACAACTTTACAGCCATTGATATGCTTGAACATGAAATAAATGATCCAGGAACTATAAAAATATATCAAAAGCACCAATCCAGCAATTGCAGATTACAGTTCACGAAGCACAATTTCTCGGAGTGAACTTCTGTGGTCTTCCATAGATGATGTATATAGTACTAAACACATTGAGCAGTCTTTCACTTGGTACCATAGTTAGTGGCACAGCAAGAATTGGATATCTTTCTTCATTTCGGTTTCACCGCTCCCTTGCAGGGGATCTTTCCTTCAATGGTTTCACCATATATTGATATTAATATTGATATTCTTCTGGCAATGCACCTGGAGCCTTCAGCAAATCATTAACAAATAGCTGAAGAGAATGTGCAAAACAACTCAAATTGTCCAAGTCTGCAACTGCTCCACCCATTCCCCTTGGGCCTTGACCATGACCAGCATTTCAACAATCAACATTTTACGCTCTTGTGTCAGAATTGGCCAATGTCATCATGGAATCAAAAATTTTGGTATCAATTATTGGCTTTACTCCACGTTTGCTTGATTTTCTTGCCCTCATGCTTGCATATTTCCTATCATGGTGGTCCCGCAGGCCTCAGTCAGACGACTTCATACATTACTGGAATAATTAGCTCTGTTGGTACCGAACCGAGATATGTTTCGACGCGACGCTTTTCTCTGTCATTACGAGGGTCAGTCCAGCATGATTGAAGTTCTCATTTCTCTTACTGATTGAAATCTTCTGCAGACAACTATCCATCCAGCTGCTCTCTGTCGTTGGTGATCGATTACTGCAGGGGGATTCCCACGAAGTCAGTGGGGCATAACGGTGGTTAGTTATCTATAATATTTTTCAGATTGGCACGTCTACTGCCCTGTATGCAGTATGTACTATATGCAGCTTGGCCATTTATTTTTATAATTTACCGTCCTCACGTCTTCTATCGACTTCTCTGACTCCCTGCCACCATGTTGTGACGTCACGAAAATGGCCGATATTTTTTTACCTTCAATGGCCGATACCGATATTTCTCGCCAAGCGTGATATCGACTCGATATTATCGGCGAGCCGATAATCGGTCGGGCTCTATTCAGGATAGCGACAAATAGAGCAAAGTGGAGATTCCACTGAACCTATTCTAAACAAATGGTTATTCAGACGACAGTGGCCGGACTGAAGACGAAACAGAATGCTTTCTTCTACGCGGTTTCTACGTGCCGGCGGTTTGTTCGCAATGGATGGATTAAAAATTTTATAATGATGTCCGTTTTCGGATGCTTGAAATTCTTCGTCCCATAGCGCCAGACAATGCCGCTGGATGATCTTCCACACCTCGTGTTTTGATAATATCGGCAATTGCTGGCCGATATTGGCCGAAAAGTTGGATGCCGTTTTCGCTCGCCGGTCGGCTTCCTCGTTTCCGCTGATCCCGGCGTGCCCTGGAATCCACAAAAATGCCACATCGATATTTCGCTGTCGTAAATCGAGAAGAGATGAGAGAATTTTCTCAACCAGTCTGCAGTGGGGCTGTAAATTAGAGTTGCGAATGCAGAGTACAGCACTGGAGCAGTCGGACATGATCAGGAACTTATCCGTCGTCAGAAAACTTCTGGAGATCCAGTTACCAGCCCGTTGGATTGCGATCAGTTCCGTGGAGAAAACAGATTGCTCGCTATGGCAATGATGAACTTCAGATACTGCGAGTGACGGAATATAAAAAGCAGCTCCTCCTCCAACGCTTGATTTAGACCCGTCGATGTAAATCGGAGTTTATCCGGCATAGTGATCGGCCACATGACTCAAAAAAATCTGGTCGAAAGATCCGGAGACATCGCGGGACGATGACTCGTGCAAAAGTGAGAGGTCAACACGTGGCTGGGGCAGAAACCAGGGTGTAATAGATGGAAAGTGGTAATTCTCCAATCTAACGCCGTCAAATAGCGACGATTTCGTGAGCGTATTGAACGTTCGAAAGTTCGGTCTCGTCATACTGTAGATCTCGTGCCAGCTGTCTTGAATGAGATGTTGAACGAATTGATTTCCAGGCTCTTGATTTAAAAGGTGACATCGATAATGCATCGAGATAAGAAGGTATCGAAGATGAAAAGGCATCTCGTGACATTCGTCCTGGAGCACACATGTCGGGGTATACTAGTCATTGCATTGGTACAGATGCGAAGGGCCTTATTCTGGATTGATCTAATCTTCTCGAGATGGGTGGGAGGCGCAGAGAAGTATGCTGGCAAACCATAGTCCATAATAGATCTTATGAGTGCACGGTAGACACACAAGAGGGTGCCCTTGCTGGCTCCCCAGCTCGTGTCACTCAAAACTCGCAGTAAGTTGAGCCTCTTACAACACCTGGACGAGATATATTCTATGTGAGGTTTGTATGAAAGTCTTCTGTCAAAAACAATACCAAGGTATTTGAAAGTTTCCACAAATGGAATTTCCGACCCATCCAGATGTAGCGAGATGGGGGGATGTTGCGCTTACGTGCAGACATGGGGTAATCGCGATTAGTAATCGTAATCGATTACGACGATTACAACATTTTCAAGTAATCGTAATCGCAATCGATTACATTCGAAAAAATTCCGAAGTAATCGTAATCGTAATCGACTACTTCGCATATTTAATCGATTTCTTTGTGAAAGAACGATTACTTTTTATTTNTACGACGACTGTGACATAAACTGAACATTCGTTAACAAGCAAGANATATTATANCAGTTANTGAGTCACAAACGTCTGATTTTCAAATGCCATTGCTCATTATTACGTCAGAAGTAGCCTATTAGCTNTGCTNGTCTTTGNGTAAGAAGTATCCAGCACATTCCACACTNATAGTAAATAGATANTCGNTGTACATTAGTGTGATTGTAAAACACCCACCGTTCAGTATATCGGGTNATCAATANATTTCAGACGCCACTACCTCGCTGCAGGATAATTAATCACCTCNCTGCCTAGNTTAAAANAGCAACTTTTGTATTGATGTTTGGTTATGCTTAGTTAAACGCAATTTGACCGTTGCTGCTTGGCGAGCAGTAGGCCTATGTGCTGGTACGCACGTACGTACGTACACCAGACAAAGNTTTGAAATTTTGTACTCNTCAAATAAAATNTTACGGTTTCCACAACNAAGCATTAAAAATCAACAGCTGCTGATATATATCATAACCGCGCCNTTTTTTGCCGTTNCTCGTAATGGCAGCTTGCATTACATTATCTGTATTAAGTTGAAGGCAGAATTTTATTTTCACTTTCTCTTATTCTCATATTATTCTACTCAAAACGGGCGTCAATTGCTATTTCACAATTCTTTACTGAAGATTTGGACCTGCCGCCATAGCCATCGGCTTATAGTATATACCATGTTACCGTGGGTTGTAGCTAGAATCAGGATCAAAACAGCAAAATCGTCCTCCACTCCAATCGTTGGTCTTGGGCCCCCAAAGGGTAGTCAATTTTTAACTTGAAGATTTAATTTCGTCAATAACATTGGTAATTGCATTATATTGCATTTTTAATCCTATCTCAGCCTCCGAAGGTCAGACTTACCTGAAGAACAGGGGGCGCGTAATCCATAATTATAACATCTGGTAACTTGCAATAATTACTGTAGTGCATGTTGTTAATTCGTGACCTCCGGTCTGTTATATAGTCAAAAGATATTGTAGTGGCCCAAACTTAGCAGACTAAAAGAAAAACTTTCGTGAGACGCACACACAAATTGTCATGTCTAATGCTCTGTGGGTGCCTGAGGGGCATTTGCATCGTGGGCTCAGATTGGAAGGACCGGACTGTTAGTCACGCCCACCCAGCGCGGCTATTGACAATGGACACATACCCCAAATTTCGGCCAACGTCTTTCTTTGATAGCACACTTCGTAGAGTCGCATGTTGGCCGAAACTGCATATGTCTTTTGGTGTGTCGGGCGCGGTATTGACTGGCACCATAATGCCTAGTACTATGAGTTATGCATCCTTTATTTCTTGAGGAGAGACGTTTGAATTTCGAAATCAAGCTATCTAGAGACATTTAAATGGCAAAGCTCAAAGAGAATTTTCAAGTTAATGAAATCTGTCGAGAATACGCTATAATTTATGTTGGTTCACGAAATACTTTTGAGTCCCCTCCGAGCACGCTCCCCACCCTATTGGAGAATTTGGGGTGCAGCAGTTATGGACCTGGCAACAATGCAAATCATTGGGTGCGATAAATCGTCCTTTATAAAATGGGCAATATGTGCATTGTGACGTAACAAGCAAATGTCGCATCTGTTTTAAAGAAATATGTTATCTCATTAGGCCTTTTCATCGCAATCCATGTATTGTCTTCCAATATAACTACTAAGATGCAAAATAAATGTAATCGTGAGTAATCGTGATTACTTTTCCAATGTAATCGTAATCGTAATCGACTACTTCCTGATTTTGCTGTAATCGTAATCGTAATCGTAATAGCGTGATTCCGAAGTAATCGTAATCGCAATCGATTACATTCATGAAGTAATCACCCCATGTCTGCTTACGTGTAAAGTGCATCGCCACAGTTTTTTCCTTGGATAATATCAGGCCCCACTGATTACACCAATGCTGCAAGTCGTTCAAGGAACTTTGTACTGTCTGGACAAGATTCGACACCGACAAATCACTAAAAAGATTGGATGCTTCACGATTTTGCGTGTCATCCTTGCGCAGGGGCCATGCTTTTATTGGTTGAATAAGCATCATTCGTTGACTAGCTAGTGCATTTCGTTCTTGATGTTGTGTGATTTCGGGTCAAGCTCACAACAGAGAGTCATTAAATATTTACAAACGGAAAGCTGAATATTTCGAGCAAGTAAATTTCTTATATTGGCAAGGTGCATCATCGTTCAGTGTTGACTTTCTTTATGCTGTCAGCGCCATGCCTAGAGTGGCCCGAAGTTGAAATGCTAAGAATTTCAACCAAAGATGTTATAACGACGTGAACCATGGCCTACTAAAAACATGCGTGAACAATTGTAATATATGAAAAAGGTTCGCAGTGCAGAACTTATACAAGGTTCGTTTGTGAACGTGAACCTCTAAATTTCTGAGGTTCACACACAGAACGGGAACGTCGCGAACGTGAACCTCACACCATCCCTCTGCGTTCCCATACGCGCATATATATTACATAATTTGGATTAAAATTCCGTACTCGATTTATACCGCGGTGTAAGTCTGAGGTAGGCTCTGGTTTCGTGTGTCATGGGTGTATACTTGGGTTAGGACTAGGGTAGTCACAAATGATGCACTTTTGTGTCCTGATTTGAAAATTCACATAAGGTAAGACTGTTTAAACAACCTCCCTTACAAAAAATTTTCAGTTTTTCCTGTATGAAGGATAGGCTTTCTTTTGTAGATACAGACTAAATAATACATATATCGACAATTCCAATTGCGAAGATTTAAAATAGTATTTTGGTAAGTTGTGATTGCCCAGAGGGAATTAATCCTATCGTGTGTTCTTGTTCACTGTCAAAATAAAGAATTATTAATTTCGATTTTAGAGGTAGACTGTATTGTATATATCGTATAATTACAATTCGTCTGACAAAAATCAAACTGGGTGTTCGAAAAGGCGAAAGTAGAACAACTCAAGATATTTACAGCGGTCTAGAAAACCGATTGGAAGAATATGATGCATAGGAAAATTGGAAAATGTCATATCATATGTAACACAGCATCTGTTGATACTGGACGGCGGAATCGCGTTGTTGTGAAACTGCAAAATGCAATGATGAGCAAGGGTTTTTATAAACCACAATATATTGGTTGCCAACATCATATTATCGAGTCTTAAAGCATATATCAGAGTTCTTCAATCCAACGTCTTCAACAATTCCAACTCTCCGCTGCAAATTTGGAGATGATGTGTTAAAATACTACGAAAACTCGGTACAACCGCTAAGCCAGAAATTCAGATGAAAATATTAGAAAATAGAGGATAAAGGGATGATTGTAAGTTTATCTTTGAGCTGTGCAGAGCATGCCGCTCTTTCAAAGAAAATTGTAGATTACAACTAATCCAATGGCATAAACTTCATCTCTGCGCAATGCGAGATGGAGCACAAGGGCCGACTGCGTACTTCCAGATCCCTAGATGGAGAGTAACTCTGAGGATATTATGCCTATTCATCGCAAATGCGTCTTAAAAAGCTGGTATTCTAACCAGATGTCTAAAGATGGAATGTACTAGAGCCCGACCGACCGGTTGGCCGATAATACCGAGACGATATATCACACTTTAAAAGAATTATCGGAATCGGCCATTGGAGGTGAAAAAATTATCGGCGATTTTCGTGACGTCAGAACATGGCGGTAGGAAGTCAGAAAACTATAATCTTTCACCGCTAGACTGAGAATATTGATATATGTCATATACATTACACTTTACAGGTGTCCAGATGCAACCTTTCTAGTTCATTTCATGTTCAAGTATAACAATGGCTGTAATGCTGTTCAAATAAATGTTTCCGAAGCTCTGAAAATGTGCTTATCAAGATATATTCCACTTCTTTTGAATATCCGCTGAATGTATCCGGGTTATTGGTCAAGAGTGAGGTATCGGTTTAATCGGTATCGACCAATAATCAAATATCGGTCGGACTCTAGAATATAACAAAGATTATTTGCTGCTATCTTTGAGCTCGAACGTCCTGCAACGATGCAATGTTCTTCCTCTATGCAACTGAATTGCAATTTGTAGATAATGTCCAATTTTATCAATATGGTTACTAATAACAGTGGTTGTTGCTAGATACAAACCCTATTTCATTTATTACTAGTAATTGTGAGAGACCTCAGAAAGGACTTGTTTTCATATTCAGGAAGTTGGAGTCGGAGTCGAAGTCAGGAGCATTTTCACAAACTGCGACCCCGACTCCAGTCAGTGTTTTTTTAACGACTCCGACTCCAAGGAGTGCTAAAAATGTTTTTTTGACTCCGATTCCGATTCCATTAGGGAAAAAATTAGCGAAACTCCGGCTCCGACTTCACAGCCCTGGTGGTTGTTGTTGTTTTATTAACGCATATGATTGGCGCTTGCAACATCGTGGTTATTTGCGCCCACACAGTAAATTTCATGAATTTCATAATGGCATGTCTTCTTGAACTTGAGTCTTTTTTCGGCTCATTTGCTGCCTCCTTTCAAGAGTTTGGCTCTCTCTTTGTCTGAGCTTTTTTCAATGCGCTGTGTTACAGCGGGTTCGGCGATGAGGAGCCCAGCAGACAAACCTCCAACACATAGAAACATGGCAGAGCCGAGACTCGAACCATCAACCATCGATGTCGTGACTGCAGTGTTTAACCAACTGCGCCTGGCGGTAATACACATTCCTATCGCTTACTCAAAGATAAACACCATCAATGATCATTGATCATGATCATATATCACCAGTACCATTCATTGCCGACCGAAAGCATTATACTTTATCATGTTGGAATGCGAAAATTTTTTCATTTCTCATAAAATGTTGAATCTATCTCTCTTCCTCTCTCTTTCATTGTCTATCCAATTTAAATCGTGACACTTTCTTCTTGATGTCGTGTATCAACGATGCGAACCGTTAGAGGTCGCTAGTAGTCCGACAAATAGGTCTGCAAAAAAAACCATCTGAATCATGTGCTGACGGGTGGAAGGGATGGATGCTTGACATTGCAGCAGTATGAGCCACTTCAATATATTGACACGTGAGAACGGGGATGCGTGTGCAGTGCATATGTACACTGTAAACTTAAGCCTTTACGCATGATTAATGATGTCACTTCAGCATTCGAGATGTTCAGTATTAACCAAATTACAAAAAGTCCTTCTCAGTCAGTTTCGCATCTATCACCCTTGCTTGGTTTCTGATCGTTATATTGCATTGCCATGCCTGTCAGCCGAAAAGAAAACTGGCAATCAGTAATCAGCCCTGTTTTTACTTTGCATTACCTTATAAATGTAATAAACACTAGATATTCTGCATCTGCAATGGGATACGGTGCTGAAAACATCTGACTTCAGGACGCCCTCTCGAATCGCACTCTGTAACTGTAAATTTGTCAATCAATAATAGGGGGATAGCAACTTTGAAATACTTGTGGAAATGAAACAACATTGAAACGGCATAGAATTGAAACACGTACAGGCGAGTTAGATGGAAAATCTAACCAACTTGCGTTGGACTTCGAAACTCGATGTAAGCAATGTTAAACTGATCTACAGTAAAAGAACACATGCTAAGTTTGCAATAGCATTGAATTTAAGTGATTCATCGCTATCACCATGCTTACATAGCAACTATAATACATTTGTCTTGATGAATCACGCGCCGGCGCACTGGCGAACCTGTGTCTTTGCTTACGTGTCACCCGAANTGTNTCGGNATCGCAGCTTTTGACTACGTGGCTGCATGCTACTTATTGTCTAATGTCTATGCATAAGCAATAAACACATTGTATAGTCTACCTAGATAGCTGAGTTCAAAGACGTCGGGGGAACAAGTACATTTTCCGCTAATCTCGGATTTTATCGTAATCTGGGGATATCTTGACAACAAAAAATTGTACTAGAGAATTGGACGGACTTCCACGTAGGCTCACGGCTCTACATCGGCTGTGGGGCTTGGAATCATCTCCTGAGCAATTTAATCTCGGGCTATGAACGGATCGTATATCGCAACGGCGGTGGGCGAAGTGATTCGCGTACACCAATACGAATCTAACGGCATTATTCAAATATAACGGCGACACTCCATGATATTCACAGCCTTTCTCACAGTTATACTTTGCGGAATCCCTGCTCGGTTGAAATTCGACATCTGTCCGTGTCCTACTGTCCATCCATGCCCAAGTCGATGGTTATTTCTCAATGCTCATAGCCTGCTTCATTGCGCAATTAGTGACACTATGACAGTCAGTGCAATTACACTCACTGGGAATGAATTAATAGGTCCATTACATTACAAAGCCATGACTAAAAACGCTGCCAGAATATCGTGAATATAATTCTACATTCTAAATATCTCTTTTTTATCTCGAGGCGTGGCCTACGATTCGTATACGATAAGTATGGTATAGTCCCCGCTCGAGGGAAATTAAAATTCGGCCTTCACCGATGAATACCTCGATCCAGATGGCAACGGAATATTGGCATATCAGTATTTTACCTGCATTAGTACAAAATCTCTGAGTGAGCACTGGGCAGAAACCGATTTTAACCGCTGATCTCGTTGTTTATGGTAATCTGTTGAGATCTTAACTACAGAAAAATTGGTTAGAGGAAATTTCACCCCGCCGGTCGACTGTTGTATATTTGCTGAGATATTCTATGATGCACCAACGAAGCCGAGTTGGGCACTGCGATTACAGTGCTCGAGTCTGGATTATAATTTTAGTTCTCTGAGCTAAAGCTAGCTTCAATCCTAATGGTAATTACAAATGATGAACCAAATTTCAACGTTAGAGTTTACCGTGAAGTATCTTCCATTCCTCACAACATATGCGCAGGGCCAAAGCCATATTAGGACTAAAATCATTAATAATGTAATAGACATGAAAATATAGCTCTCCAGTGAAAAACAAAGGTTTGGATTTGGAGGTAACATTTTGGAATCATTTGACTGGTCCAGTCAGCAAGCAAACTAAAGGTTTGAATCCGGTCAGCGACCAAATTGAGTTTGACACCAATGCTTTGGAGTTATACGTTACAAATCGGCTGCCTTACTATGCGGAAAGTGTATAATATGAACAATGCCAAGTCTGAGCAGTGAGCATTACACCTTTACGATACAGTTTATGGAATATAGACCAAAAATATTGAATATCGACCTATAACGCTATAAGTTGAGTTTTACACCGTGATTTGATAAGTGAAGGAATGTAGAAGAACTCAATACGGTCAAACCTAGTGCGGTATTACTGAGATTCGCTTCCTTTGGCGATACATTATTCGTTGTGATTTACCTCGCGATAATAATACTATTTTGGGGGTCTATTTCATTACGAGGGAATGTTGTCTCCGAGTTATTTAGATCGTAAACAATGGTCACGAGAATATGCCTGCAACCTCTGTCTGCCGTCACCCGTTTTTGATGCAGAGGTCAAAGTAATCGAAACATGAGACTGTAAGTAAATAAACTGCCTTCTTGATGTAGTAATGTTCGTAAACTACGACGTAATCGATTGCTGTGAAATTTCGTCCCAAGAAGGCAGTGTGCGAAAACTGAACACATCGCACCCCATGCATACGTGTTGTGTATTTAGCTCAATCACACCGACTGGTATGGGAGTTATGGCTGAAATGCGTACCAATTCTCGCAGACTTGGATGGGCATTACGCAACCTACACGCCATGGGGGAAATCTAAAAAAATTATTCTATTATATTGCACACCTATTACGTTTGCGTTTCCTATTATCATTGGGAGATAGTGTAGTGTAGTTAGTTATCACCCTATGACGGTAAATCTAGCACGATTCTAAAATTTACGAAAACAAACGAATCAAGTTGCAGCATCCGAAGTTCCAATGCAGCCGGAATGCCGACCGGGCATTTGCATCATTGGTACCGGTATATTTACCATAAATTATCGCAATTCAAATACCACGCTTTACGTACCATCGCGTGACGCCGTAATAAAGTTTCACAGCCGTGTTGTTAACGTTGTCAATAGCATTCAAAAGTCGCCATCCTTGTTNTATTCANCAAGATTCGACTTTAGATCGCCGCGTCAAGTTTATCTGCTGCCATGAACACCTAACCCGTAAGAAAAGTCAATAGTGGTGGACATAAAGAGACGAAAATCGAAATTAGGTTTATAGATGGGAACAGATCGTGACAATATTTCTGCACCACACTACCAGAAATCCCCGGAGAATTTTCCAACGTCTGCTATGCGTTCACCATTCATGAGTAAAAAACGAAATGAGACCACGCCAATGCGCTGATGATGTCCATGTCCATTGTCCAATGTCCATACATCGATTTATACGCAACTGCGTTTGATGATCAGTCACATTACAGCACCGACCCCACATACATCAGTGAATGAATATCGCGAGCTGAATTCCGGGCATGCTACAGAACACCAGGCCATCCCTATGAAAACAATATAAAAAAGTAAATATTGTATCGATATACAGTGCATCATGTGGTTACATTACTATACGTAAACATGCTACGCCGTTTATTGCCGACCAGTAATTTACACCATTAGTGAGTACCGCATTGCCAATGTTTTATTCAGCTACACTGCCATAAAATGAGGGACCTCATACCTACCCAACCGGCAAGCAAATTTCAGTAAAGAATCATACTCTTTTATCGCAATTTCTTGATTTACAGTGGTTGATTCATCGTGGCTATTTTTATTGATTCAATACCGACCGAGCGTGACATTAAGAAGTATAGTAAGTCAACCTACAGGTAAATCTTAAGCGCACGTAAAACCATTTGGTCGGCATAAACGCTCATAGGGTTGGTGAGAACCCCTGAAAGTTCTTTCGTGTGGACACGAACTTTTGGAAAAGGTTCGCTGTCAGCACGAACATGACGTCATCTGAAGTCACAATACAAATCACTTTTCGCAGTTATGGTTCAACCCCTTTATGTATATAAGATATTGCTGGATATCAACGATAATATCGAGTCGATACCACACTTCGAAAGACATGTCGTTATCGGTCATTAGAGGTAAAAAATATTCGCATTTTCGCGACGTCACAGCATGGTACTAGGGAGAAGACAGAGAACTAATCGGTGTCTGCTAGACTGGGCAGTGGACATTTTGATATATTTACTTACAGATGTCCAGATGCAGCCTTTCTATGGGTAAGCATAAAGCAATGACTGTAAAGCTGATTAAATGAGTGATCTGAAGTTTTGAAAATGACCTAGATTCCATATCTTTTTAATATCGTCCGAATATTTCGGAGGTATTGGTGAAGGTACAATATAATTATTATCGGCATCAGCTTAAAAATCCGACCTGCGTACATTTGGTTTCATTCGAAAAATGNCACTCATGCTGATGTGACTGAAGCGGAATTTCCTACCATTATCTTATAGCAAGGTGCTGCACTGATTCTAAAAAAATCTGGGTTGAATTTCGACTCACTGATGCCGCTCACTTCACTCAACCCCCATGCATTGTTGGGATGCTCGGAAAGTGATAAGTAGAAATATAGTTGGGACAGTGTAGAACCTTCCAAGGTGCGTTTGCGAACACGAACCAATATCCGCGAACGAGAACAGAACATTTGCACCGTCCCTAGTGAAATTATTTTAACAATCACCAAAGAAAAAGAAGGCACCCAATATACCTTTTCCGCCAAAAGCAGCGTTTATTTAATATCATATACGATGTTCCCAGCATGATGACATCAGTTGGCTTACACGCCGTTTAGTAAACGGTGTTCACTGTTCATGTTCATGCAACAATAACTTTCCGTGGTGGCAAATGCTGCAGCGTAGGAAATGTCAATATGTTTGCGTGGACTTATAAGACTTATAACTGCACGTTATTTTGATCCACACGATTACTACCACCGATATTACACCACCGTTTGCGCTGGAGACCATAATAGTTGAAAATATATGGATACCCAGATGTCATATTTTGAACTGGCCAAAGTTGGAAATGGAACTGAATTTTTCACTACGTCTGATCGGGCGTATAGCCTGAAAAATACGCCATCGCGGATATTTCTTGTAGCAACATCACAGGATTTGATTCGACTTCATGTTTATGCGGACTTTCCCAAACAAAATTGCTGACAAAGCGCCGGTGTGCTGATGCCATCCGTCGTGGTGATACCGAGACAAAAGAAACTATTGTGGCAAATTAGAATAGGAAATTCTGGAATCTTAAGATCTGCTAGGCTATGAATACATGTATACTATTTACAAGCCCAACGCTCATATACCGGGTGGAATTGAAACTTCGACATCTGAGCGTACTCGTTATTGTTTGCTCACACTTTAGCACACATACCTTTCTGCGCATCTGACACTACATCGAATTACACAAGTATATTACCCTTTGCTCAGCACTCAATAGATTTTATGTACTGGCATAATTCGATTCATGCATTGTTTTTACTATCCAAATATTATTTCCTAGATCACCAGTATTTGATAAAAGTAACACCTTGGTATAGCTTTCACATTGCGCACTGCAAATGATTATAACTTCATCTGTTCATTAGCTTTCGGAGCGCCACTTCTTCATCATATATGTTAAAGCAAGAGTAATAAAACGCAAAAATATTTTTAATGCAAACATGCATATTGTGATATCATACGGAAAGAAAACTTCGAAGTTTCAAAAGTGTGTACGTTATGATGACATGATTAAAACTAAAATCAAGGTTATATCGGAAACGGATATAACAGTGAGTTGTGCTCCTAAAATTGGATACGATACGGTGTTTAATATTTATACTGTAATTCACACGCAGAAAAGGGGTCAAGTGAAGTATTCCATGACATGCATCTCTATCTATATACAGCCCTTGTCAGAATACATAAAATTGGTTAATAAATTTATAATCTTGTTTGCTTTGCGCAGGGTTGAGTCTTCGATGTTCCCGACCAATACGTTGATTATCATGTCTTTTCCGAGTGTCCAGTTGAAGAAAAATGTTCACCGACAGGTTGCGATTCGTTAATTTTCGAGATATCATGTCGATGACCGTTGACTCTCTTGTGGGGGGTCACTGGTTTCTCCAGCTTACCACTCATTGGCCTACCTTTTTCGACAGCGAATTAGGTATATGCTATTATTTGATTTACAAGTGAAGTGGCCTTTGGTGTTGTTCTTGGCATGTCCTCTCGCATGTGCAGGTACCGTTGTGCAGGTGACGGTGTGCAGGTGCATCGTGCAGGTATACAGCACCCAAAGCGGAATTTGTGACAACGGGTCCGGAGCGGGCGTGTATTGGGCGTTGTTCCCAACGAATATGTGGTGAAACTGCTGTACAGGCCGTAGGCTTTAGTGCGGCAATAAAATCCCATTGCGCATGTATGGCGTGGTAGGATATCACGCATGTTTTCGGACCCTTACACAATGTAATCTTAGTAAAGCCCTATTGTTCGCATACTCGTTTGCGTAGCCTAAGTCGTGGTGTAAGGACAATAGCAAAATCCCGGGCACAAGAATCCCTTGTACTGTGTGTCGCAGATACGCCGTAATAATTTGAATTTTCTACAATAAAGAACACCGACTAATATAACACCACAGAAACTGTCGGTAGAACACCGCAGAAATGTTATATGAAGGTCATACGATTTACCTACCATGGGTGACATATACAATGCACGATAATTATACGCAAAATCGAGAACCTGAGTTATTCGATTGCCGTAAGTACTAGGCCTGGAGTCGAATCAAGTATCATTCAATATGATATCATAAGCGTATGGATGATGTGGGATGTTTCTGTAGTATCTGTTTAGCGACCATAAAAGAACAATAATACCACAACAACATCGTATTGTATATGTAGCACGTATCGATGTAAGCTATTTTGCATTATCACTAACCAAACATATTTTTTAAGAATATAGCGGAACACACACCTGGGTACTCACAGAATTCCCACTTAAGTGTCGGAGGTTTATCTAGGTTCCTCCACGCCATCTCATCCGCGCAAGCGGTGTCTTACAAAAGCCTAGAGGTGGGCCGTGCTACAAGTCGGCAGTTACGGAATCAAAAATAAGGAATATCGGCCTGGCGTAAATGACCATGACCATTGTAGTCGACGAACACCATGAATATCACAAACAGCGACAACAACCTGTCAACTCACATATTGCTTCTATGCCAGGATAACACTAGTGTTTGGAGCAAATTGCAACCTTCGAGTCACTGTAAATTATGACTCGAGTGAAGTCAAGGTATTTCAAAGTTTTTCAAATCCAGTCGCGAGTCATAGGTCTCGCAAATTTTCCAAGCGACTCGAGCCGAGTCTTCCCAGATATTCCATGTACGAGGCAATCTCAAGTCATAATGTTCAGTATATTATGTTTCCGTGCGGATGTAGATCTTGTAATCGTATTCGTACCTTTTCGAAGTAATCGTAATCGTAATAGATTACATTCATACATACAGTAATCGCCACATATCTGCTTCCCAACACTGGGTGACCCTAACTTTCACAAAATGCGTAAAACAATTGTTATTTTATTAGGTTGTCAAACTATAGATAACTGGGTGAGTTATCTATAATAATAATTAAAGGCGTGCATGATGTCATACACATTCAGATAATGATCGCTGATTACGTTTTTTCGGTGGTGTATTGGTTTCCGACTGTCGTGTGGGTTGAAGCTTTGAAATGTACGTTGCGTAGGCTTCAAGTGCTCACTGCTCATTGCGTGGTGTAATCCAATATTAGATTCCCTGTCAATGATCGATTTTGTTCGACGGCGGTGTGGTTGTGGACGTGGTCTCGGTATGTAGTTCGAGGTATTTGAAGAAAAGAGAGATTGTAGCCCATCACAATTCGTGTTATCCTGTAAAATTACTGAAAATCTCCTGTTACAGTGTTTATCTTATACTGTACAAAATACTGAAGCCTAGAACGCATTCCATTTCTCGCACGTGAAGTAGGCTGATCTTCGGTACTCCGTCGGAAGAAATAGTAGGTTTTTTAAGCGGTAGAATTCCCGGGTAGGTAGGTATTCGGCGACGGGGTTTTCCCGCTGCCAATACGATGACGGAATGTCTCCGGCGGTATGATCGCTATAATGTTGGGCGCGGGCGAGTTCATATTTACAATGTCGTTCTGGACGATACATACTAACCTGCAGATATGGTGTCTCGACAACATTCTGACCTATAATGATGTGAATACCATACAGCCTGTGCGATTATTGTGCATTGTAAGTAAAATTAGTTCGGACTTTGTGCAATGTACAACATATTATAAGGCGACATGGGAAATGCGAATAACAATACCTACAGACTATGCCATATCAAGGTTCGTTACCTGACATTATTGCATGAACACAAAATCGAACATATCAGCTAAAATGTAGTTTGGATACCAATGTAAATTGCGCGATGAGTGATTGATTTGTAAACGAAGCCAATCGTTGATGCGTTAGCATTGTACAAGTAAATAATTGACAGACTGTAGGAATAGTGACAATTTACTCGCGTATCGGCGTGTTGACCCGACAAATATATACGTTACCTTAAAACCTGTCAAGCAGGACGCAAGTGATAAATTATTATGCGACGGTATTGATACGCTACAAGACAAACATATAATTGTGCAAAATCATCCGGCCGCTGTCGTAATTATGCACAACATGTTATCTCAGCAAACTCCGACTGACTCTTTGCAACCGACAAGGAATTGGAATGCGACACTTCAGATTCTAAAATATATAATTGAAAGGAAAATACAATGCAATCATTGGAACTACACTCAATATATGCGGACGGGTGTTGGTCAGCGCCACTGTTGGTCAACACCACTCTATACATATTTCTTGGGCGTTTTACGATGTATGAGTAGGGCATACTCGGACATCATGTCTGCAATAGATTCGGACCGTGTTGCCACTTGTCACTTCTATGCGAACATACCCCATATATGATGTCCTAGTGGCGCAACACCAGAGGTGGTCAAAGTAGTCAAGAAAGCTACTTAAGTGGAAGTAGAAGTAGCGACGAAAAAAATCTACTCAAGTACGAGTAGAAGTACTTCTTTCATAAGCAACCTAAAACTACTTGAAGTAGAAGTAGAATAGACTGACTTTAAAACTACTCAAGTAAGTTAGTAGTTTTGTAAACGATCGTAATTCGTTCGCATGGACTGTCAAAATCTGCAAATCGAGCTATGCGGAAGGTGTAGAGATCTTGATTCCTATTGATACATCACAGGTGGTGTCAATTTGGACAGAATAAGCAGTCGTCCATATCATGGGATGTAAATGATAGTATTGATATGGAATGCGATACTAATTATTTGTTTACTCGAACACCCCGTTTTAGAGAATATCATATTTGGCATGGCGCCCTCCCCCATATTATACAGCCCCCAGTCGAAGAGCAATACCGAGACGTTTTGTCGTAACGGCTTTAACACTTTGCGCGACTAGTATAAGTGAATTAAAATATGGCAGATCGTAAAAATGCCATATTATTGTGTAGATAGCTTTATATTCACAAAATATAAGGCATTACTGCACTTGCTTTTATACTTCAACATGTATGTTTTCCAGACAAAAGAACTGAAACTATGATTAGAACTCAACGTATCATACCCGTAATTGAAAAAAATATAAAAATACTACTTCTNAAAAGAAGAAAATATATTTCATGTCTTTTGTACAGAAAGTTTCAACGGTGATCTGCTAAGACAGGTCTAACGTTAAAAAAACTCGGAGTGCACTTTTCCAGATTGGGACACGTCATGGGCTGTTAGGTATATTAGGTTATTGCTAGATTGCGAGACGATAGTTTCAAACGTTAAGGGGGGCCATACTTACTGTGATGAAATATTTGTTATAGTTGACAATGAGGTGTGAACGGAACCACGCAACCCGGTATCTAAATTATATTCAGCGATACTTTCGTAAAAGCATATTTGTCTCACCATATCTACTGAGCGCGAAGCGCAACGAAAATTCTGGGTATTACATGACTTTCATGAATATTAAATGTTGGTACCACGTGAAAACAGCCCCGAAATTCCTTAGGCTACCTTTTTTATTGTGGGATTAAACTACTTCTACTTGACAAACTGAAATTAGCGAAAAGTAAGTAAGTAGATCACAAAATATTACGGAGTAGAAGTAGAAGTAGCGAAAATCAGATCTACTTGAGTAAGTACCAGAAGTAGAGGAAAACTACTTGAGTACTTCGAAAAAGTAGAAGTACTTCGTTACTGACGACCTCTGCGCAACACAAACGAACATACCCGTGAAATGATGTCCGATTAGCACAACACTGTGCGAACATACCAAAGACATGATGTCCGACTGGCAACATAGTCCAAACACACCCCAGACACGATGTCCGAGTGGCAATACAGTCCGAATATACCCCAGACATAATGCTGCCCGGCCGCTGGCATACAATATAGAAATAAGAAACGTCCAGCAATCGCTAACGACTTATGAGCACTCAACCGTGCAGTCACGTGTTGTGCATCCGATCACACTACAGGTTAGTTATCGTTAGGGCAAGTTTTTGTTGCAGTTAAATCCGCGGAAAGTTGCATTTATTCATTTATTTTTGACAAAAGTTGCAAAAGTTGCAAAAGTTGCACTAAAAGACCACATTTTGCTCGGTTGACTAAAAAAATGGTCAATTTACCGGCTTAGCTCATGAAATACCCGTATTTCGGTGCTGATTTACGATGTTTCAGTCGAATTTGGCCGTGTATTTCACCAAAACCGA
>ATSW01008728.1:0-13287 GCA_000444245.1 Botryllus schlosseri | reverse complement strand
GTGTGACATAAGACCTACGTAACATCATTGATGATCCCTCTATTATTGCACAGCTTTGCCAAAGAGACGCTATGAATGCCTGCATGATGGAGTGACTAGCGTAACTCCACAGTCATATATCCAAATCACCGCTGGAATTTATCTCAGAAGCACAAAACTCCATAAAATCAGCGCAATGTCAATTTCATCGTTTAAGCTGTCAGAGAAATGATTTTTCACATTTGACATAATTTAACTGGATGATTTGTTACCGTAAGGCGGCTTCTATTTGCCACATTTTTGACACCCAGTATTTTCAAAACATGCAGTTCAACCAGCGGGATTCGCAGCCCATCTGCTTTCAGATGTAGGAGCACCTCTACGTACCAGATTGTCACCTACCCTCATTAAGCATTGAATTCTACAAGATAATAGTTACACACAAATATTTTCACTCTCATACTACAAGATCCTTGTCAACGGGCAGATCTATAGTTATCTGCATCTAATAGTAACCTGGCTCGAAATCTATTGTCCACTCAGGGTCTCTCATTTGTAATTCACTGTCACAACATATATCCGTGAACAGTCGTATGATGGATGTAGAAAATCTTCATCTTGTCGTCATATCATTACTGTTAACCTACTTAACCCTTACATTATTCTAATCATATATGTTTACGACTAGTTATACAATCAGATGAGACAGTGTACAACATGTTTGATGTGGGTGTGATCCGACAAGTTGAATGCGAAGGTCTCATCACTCATTCCTATCCTAGTATTGCGCATGTGTAGGCTATATCTTCCATGTCATTATTGATGCTGCCTTATTTGTTATGTATTTCAGTTTGATGGAAATATAGACACTCCCTTACTCTGTGACTTATGACAGCATTAACATATGACACACTTGATATGACTTTCAATAATTTTATGACCGAACTTATGAATTTGGTAGATCATCATATACCGTTATCATGTCTGTCTCGTAAGCAGCGTAAGCTTTACTGCAAACCATGGATCACTCCTGGTATCTTGAAGTCTATCAAAACTAGAAATAAGCTTCACCGTGTATGGTATTTAAATGGTACTGAAGCGCAACGTCGACAGTACAAGGCATATGCTAATAAGCTAAGCCACATTAAAACGAAGGCAAAAAAATCATACTTCGCTCGTCACTTTCATAGCTGCAGAAACAATAAAGCCCAAACTTGGAAAACTATTAGAAACCTAATCAACCCTTCCAGCTCCCATGCCACCATCCCGCCTATTATAATTGATGACAACGGCAATTCTGTTAGCAATCCAAATAATGTAGCTAATGCATTAAATAATTACTTCACCTCTATTGGGCCAAAACTTGCATCTGATTGCCCTAATCTCCCCCCAAAACACTACCAAAGTACACCACGTAGTAGTACCAACAGTATATTCTTGAGTCCCACCAACATAGGAGAGATTAGCATAATAGTCGCCAACATGAGAAATAATAAAGCAGAGGGTCATGATAGGCTATCTGTGCAAATATTAAAGGCAGTTTTCCCTGCAATTTCTTCAATATTGGCTCATCTCTACAATCAATCCATGGCTTTAGGAATCTTTCCCGAAGCTCTTAAAGTAGCCCGAGTAGTTCCTGTACACAAAAAAGGAAACAGAATGTCAATGAATAATTATCGACCAATATCAGTCTTATCTTGCTTAGCTATACTTTTTGAAAAGCTTCTACACTCAAGGCTCTCCGAATTTCTTCAAACCAGATTATGGCCCAATCAATTCGGCTTTCGAACTCATCACAATACTCAACATGCCATTTTAGATTTACTGCTCAAGTACCAATCAACAATTATATCTAATGAGGTCGGTTGCTCCATATTTCTTGACTTGAAAAAAGCATTTGATACGGTAGATCATTCAATACTTCTGAATAAACTATGCTATAATGGGGTTAGAGGGACACAGCTAGCCTTGTTCAAGTCTTATCTAAATTGCCGCAAACAATTCGTCGGTGACCAATGTACGAAATCTGATCTAAGCGAAATTACTTGCGGTGTTCCTCAAGGTTCAGCTCTTGGCCCCCTTTTCTTTATCATTTACATAAACGACTTACCAGGTGCATCTAAATTCTCAACTACCTTATTTGCTGATGACACTTGCCTGTATAAATCCGACCACAATTTGAGTATTCTACAAGACTCAGTCAATATTGAGATGAAAAAAATCTGTCATTGGATGAGCCTCAATAAATTGAATATCAATGCAACAAAAACTCAAGTCCTTCTTACCAATGTCAGACCTAAGATCTTGTTACCTTCTCCATTTTTGACCATTGACAAAGATAAACTATCAGCAGTCCCTAATGTCAAATATTTGGGACTATGTATTGATAAAGATTTGAGTTGGAAGCCTCAACTAGCAGCTCTTGCCAGCAAATTAGCGCAGGCAGTAGGTATTATAGCTCGCTTGCGACATATTCTCCCTAGATCTGTACTAAGAGACATATATTTTTCACTCTTCCACTCTCACCTCGACTATGGAATCATCTTTTGGGGGTTAACTTACGATACCTACTTGAATCACATCGCAGTTCTCCAAAATAGGGCTATCCGTTTGATTAGTGGCATGGGCCGATACGAGCGTCTTTCTCCAAGATATAAATCCCTAGGGATATTGAAAGTGCGCGACCTCTGCACTTATGAAATTGCCAAGACCATGTATCGACATCACCATGGTGAATTCCCTTCTGCTCTTAGCCGCATCTTTACGCCATCTGCCGGTGTCCACTCTCACGGAACTAGATCCGCCACCGCTGGAAATATCTTTATAAAGAATTTAGCCGCTAGTGTGTGCCAGAGATCCTTAACTTTTGTTGGTCCAAGGATTTGGAACTCCTTATCAATAGAGCACAGAGGTTTGTCATTTGCATCATTCTGTCGGAATTTTAAGTCTCAGCTCATTTCTACATATTGAGACCTGAGAGTGTAATCTGGTATTTATTTTGAACTAGTGTTACAGTTTTTTTTTATTTTTTTTTACTACCACTGTTTTGCGTTTGCGTTTTGTTGTTTAATCTTTTGTTGAAGTGTTACTGACCGACAGTTGCATGATATAAATGTTCTAACGTTACGCCTTGACTACAGCTGACTTGAAGACTACACATCTTGATGTGGTCATATCGCTGTGTTTGTCTTTTTTACATATTTGTGTGAACAATCATCGTACGAATAAAGAATCTGTCTGTCTGTCTGACCATTGATTCGGCTCTCTAATCTTTGTTAGGCTCTCCCAGGTGAGACAAATTTGGTAAA
Organism: Botryllus schlosseri; assembly: GCA_000444245.1. Lineage (NCBI taxonomy): Eukaryota > Metazoa > Chordata > Ascidiacea > Stolidobranchia > Styelidae > Botryllus > Botryllus schlosseri. The sequence goes on along the minus strand of ATSW01008728.1, from coordinate 10,000 downwards.
ATCGCATTTTATTGCTTCCTTCTTCATGATGATATAGAAAATAAATCACGAAATATGGCACATAAAACGGAAACACATGGACTGTTGGTTATGTCACAGTCAGATATATTTTGGCAGATTCCAACAGGTGGATAGTCATGAAATACTTCTACTTTTTCAAAGTACTCAAGTAACCTACTTGTAAGACTTACTAGCATGGTTATGATATTTGACTACTTCTAAACTCAGCCTTATTGGAAATCGCTACTTTTACTTGCGTTTGAGATGAAATTAACATCATTTCTGCTTCAGTATCGGGTTTGTTTGCCTCCAAAATATGAATATTTGGCCAAGCCTTCCTCTTCATAAATGAAATGAAGGAGCCACGTGGTTGGAAATTGCAATGCAGATTTTACAATTTCCAAACCGCGGTGTTCTCCTCCGAGAGGGCCACGTGTGTTGTTGAAAGTGTCCATGCAATGTACTGAGGACTTTTGCTCACAACGCACAAAATTTTCCTCCTTGAAGTTTCTTCTTCTTTGACTGGACTCATTACAGTAGCTTCATTGTGCCGAGCAAAACGTTTGATAAATTTGATCCTTGATAAACTTTCATAGAAATAGTCCCATGTGTGAAATGCTTCTGCGTTATCACCTGCTTCGACTGAAATTCACATCGACTTCCATCAATCTTCTGCTTGCCGCATTGGGACAGCCTGATTCCATTACAGACTTATTGAATGAAGATAGATGGTAGGCAGTAGTATTGTGGCTATTCTGAGCAATGCACTGGGTTCCAGAGTCTTATCACCAGTTGCCACTTGCTTCCTTGTCGTCACTCTCCTGTCCTCCATATCATTGTACTTAATTCAGCAGATCTTGAATAAGATCAGCAGTGAGTAGTCTCAATCAAATCTGCCTGTCTAGGCCAAGTCGCAACAGTTGCAATTAGATTCAAACAAATAATCGTCTGTCAAGTAATAAAAATTCCTATTGTTATTAGATACGGCGTGATTCCATGTTAAGCAACATACCGGTATCTACAGAATTTGAAGGGATCGAGACCGCGTCAGCTGAAATGCGGATAGATTATTACACGTCCGAGTCATCACTTTCAATGCGACACCTCACACCAAGGAACTTCAATCTTGAGATACTGGAAATCCGCTTCGGGCAGCCGTATTTATTGACTTTAAAATTGTATTCGATTGCTCGTTTTCCTAGCACAGATTGTGTAGCATGGATCCAATAAGCTCTGTTAGTAACCATACGGAGCAGCTACTCGCTAAACATACCCCATGGATAGATATTACCATCATAATGCTGAAATCTGCCTCCTGCTGCATAAGCGCCAAGCAAAACAACAACAGTGCCGTAGAGTATAATTGGAGCGTGACGTTACGTAATGCTCGCGAGTGTCGCATCTACGGTTTACCTTAGTTATCTATAATAATAGCGAGTCAAGATTACGTCGTCTGTCCCTGTAGTGTACAGTACAGTGTGCTTACTGTGCTGTTGGATATTGTAGGGTTGCACTCATTTACCAGAGAGTGAAGCAATGGCTCGCGAGGTTGTGATTGTGCCTGGCAACGGTGGTGGGAATATATTCAGCGATGGAATGTGGTACGGTTGGCTCAGAAAGAAACTTCTAGAATACGTGAGTAATTAGCTTTGACTATAGCTTGCTCTGCTCCAGGTTGCTGCGGGGAATTCGATCTTACTTGATTTGTTGGCCACTGCACTGACCGAATAACGTAGGCCCCGCACTGACGTTCACTTTTTGCTAGTCTTGTACATCTCATACACGAGGCATTTAATATAAAAGTCACCGCGTTGCGGGAGCGTTATACTATGTACATTGTACAATACCAATACCACAGTTGCATAAATTAGTATGCATATTGAATACCTATCCTACTTGAAAAGGTTTCTGCAGCCGGGAGCATTCCTGCCATCAGAAACGCGATACGTTGTATTTGTAATCACTGAGCTGTGTAGAACATGAGAGAGTGATTGCCTTTTTCGCAATTGTTCTCCGCGAGACAGTTTGGGTACGCTCGCATTGCCGTTGTGAAGGCAAAATCACAATAATTTGGGTTACAATTGAGCCTTTTTTGAGTAAAAATCACCGATGGCTGCTGATGCTGATACATTTATGATTTGTGGTGCGGTGTTATACGAACGAAAAGCCAGGGAACACTCTGATATCATGAGTCCCGTAATATTGGATAATATTGATAACTATAGTCTAAGGCAGTGGTTCCCAACCTTTTTCATTGGCAGGGCCAAATTCATCATCATTGGTTTATTAGCAATTTTATCAGTTCAATACACCACAAAAAAATGCGATACAATGAAAAGGAAGGTGTCGAAGCGACAAGGAGTAGTCTATGGAATATGACACCCAACTTGGCCTAGGCGATGTAAAGAGGAGGCATGCACACTGAATGAAAGTAAAGAAGATAGTATAGAAAAAGAAAGCGACAAGAAATAGGGCGGCATGTCATGGGAAGCGAGATCGACAGGTCAGTCGTGGTCCGGTAATCTATAATGTATTTAAAAGGTTATTGTTGATGGTGAATGCCTTCAATAAAATTGTATATATGGTACTCTTATTATGTAAATATGATTGAGAGTTGAATCAGTAATTTCTATGAGCCATAGAGCCAACAAATAAACTCGAAACAAACAGAAAATGCAAAATATTGGGCTTATTAGGATGTATGGACTCGATACGGATCTTAAATTACAACGCAGCACTTTCTGAAAATTACCACTTTGATTCATCATTGCGATTCAAACCCAGTAAAATATTGATTGTGTATTGTGTTCATGTGCTATAAATGGTCAACGCTAGAATTTTGTATCTCTGCTAAAGACGCACACTGTATAATATGATGTACAAGTTACGATGTGATGTGATGTAATGAACAGATATAGGACGACCATATGTGAGTGTGGCGTGGTCCACTAGCATGCCACTTCAAAACTTTTAATATAACTTCATGTCAGGTGACCAAACCAATGCGTGGTAACGCTTCTATGGCGCGGGTTCTCCCATATACAAGGTCCGTCTCATCACCATATTCCTTCCTTGATTTCAACTTGACAAAACGCTGACCCCATATTGCGGGACTTGCCCTAGATGGTGGAGCTGAACTCAAAAGATACGTATGGGCCTGATCTATCGATAGAGTTACTAGTTGCATACCACACGAGAATAGTATGCAGGAATCCAATCCCCTAACCGCAAACCCTTAGCCATCCAGCCTCCATGCACAAGCTTAAGCGAGTTGTGGGACTCGAAGTTCTCGCTATTGATTGATACATACACTTCGAAAAGTTACGCTGGACATCAGCAATTTTACATACAACTGCAGTGTCCAATTTCCACAGATAGATGCTGACGCCAATAACGAAGAAATTTCAAACAAGGCTTTAGCGACTCCGACTACGGAAGACAAGACAACGGCAAAGATCAGCAAGTAAGCAGCAAAATAATTTAATAACAGGGTAGTAGACGGAGTTGGAACCGGAGATTAGGATCCTGTTGAAAAGTCAGAACGGGACGATATAAACAATAAACAGAACAAGTTAAAGATTTACTATAGATTTCCAGCGGGGCTGGACTGGATTCGGATTTTAGAAATGTCTCAGTCGTCATATCATATCTACCTTGACCTAGCTAAAACATAAAAATATGGGGCATCATCATCATCATCATCATTGGTTTATTAGCAATTTTATCAGTTCAATACACCACAAAAATGCGATACAATGAAAGAAAGGAAGATGTCGAAGCGACTAGGTTGTCTATGGAATCTGACACCCACCTTGGCCTAGGCGATGTAAAGAGGAGGCATGCACACTGAATGAAAGTAAAGAATATAGTATAGAAAAAGAAAGCGACAAGAAATAGGGCGGCATGTCATGGGAAGCGAGATCGATAGGTCAGTCGTGGTCCGGTAGTCTTGAGGATGGACTGTATTTATTTAGTAGTAATTGCTTGTATTTCGACTTGAATGTGGACATGCTCGTCGACTGTCGGATGGCCGGAGGGATACTGTTCCACACATCAGGTCCGGCATATTTGATAGAGCGATGATCTTTTCGGTCGATCATATGATATTTGGACGACGTGGACGCGCGTGTGTTGTACTTGTGCGCTTTTGATTCAGAGGTAAAGAAGTCATTGAAATATTCGGGGCAACGACCGCAGTGAAACTGATACATAAACTTGGCAATTTCTAGTTTCCGCATATCTTCTATGTTTAGGACGCCGAATCTCTTCAGCAGCGACTTATTGGGTGGGCAGCCAGGCCCCTTTGGGGCCCTAGCTATGATTCAGAGTACTTTATGCTGTAGTTTCTGCAGTGGCTTGAGTGCAGTTGTGTGTGTTGAGTGCAGGGCATGTGAGCTGAATCAAAAGTTATACAAGAAAACACATACCATAGCCCGATAATTGCAACCAAGACCAGTCGCACTCGCAAACCAGATGACTCGGGGTCCGATTACCGATGGCCGCCTCCCATCACGAACCCAGCCGCTGATGAGCAAAACCAGTACTATTCCCAACCACTGAGCTATTTAAACAACCCGGTTAAATGGGTAGGAGTAGGATTGCGGCATGCAGCACTTATCCACTGCAGAAACCAGGCCGAGATGATGATTTATGGGTGAAAAAGTCAGCATTGAATCTTCCGTAGAAGTGACCGTAATGGAACTGATATATAAACTTGGCAATTACAAGTTTCCTCATATCTTTCATGTGCAGAATATCGAAACTTATTAAATATATTTACTTGTTGGTCGCACAACCAGGCTCCTTCGGGACTTAGCAATGATACGGAGAACCATACCCTGACGTAGTTTTTGCAGTTGCCCAAGTGCGCTAACCCTTACGGCACGCCGTAAGAGAATGCCATATTGAAATTCGATTGGAAATAGGAATTGTAGATATCAAACTTCAAATGCTTATAGCTAGCGCTAGATAAGGCAGGGCGGATTATGATTCCGAAACTTGATAACCGAGACACGANAGTAACTTGTTACAGCTACAGGTATATTTCCGTGAATAGAGGTTACAATTAATCGTCGCTAATACTATGAGCTGCTTATTGATGGAGATTTNCCATTTTGATCCTCAGAATCGGCCCCACTGAGTAGACCACCCATGGACCTCCAGATGTCCTGGTCTCATCAAACTCCATCCACTATAGATTGATATATCCCATGAATAATAGCCTACAGACATGATAGCGTGCTTTCCTGCATGTTATGAAACACTGCATCAATTGAATACTACTTCAGACGTTTTGGCACTCGTCAGCACATTAAGCAGCATCACATAAGAGCATGCGTCGACGAAACAAATAGTTGGAACCCAACGACGGCACGGTCCTGAACAACTATACGGCCTGTGCCACNAAAATTCTGAACTTACTGCCACACTTCTTGCAACTATACATTTCCTATAAATGAACGTATGACATCGATATTACGGAAACAATTATGGTTAAATGTCATACCATATCCTTGCCCAGCATAAACGCATAAGTGCTACAATTCGCTCTGTAAGACTTGGACTGACTCTGCAAAAACAACTAAAAACAGTATAATTTCTATGATTGAAATTCAACATAACAAGATGGCAATAAATAAAAAACTGNGCAAAAAATAAGACTGCAGCAAAAACAATATCACGCCAACTTCAACCAGGGGTGAGACTGCAGAGTCTCTTTATCCCTATCACCGTAATCATAGGTGAGTTCTTCCCCAGCACCAATATCCCTCTTAGCAATGATAATAAGTCGCGGACCAGCTCTCTTTTCGTCATCTTCTGGCATCGATATCAACTTTGTTTTGCAGTTAGGACCTTTTCGGCTATGATTCAGTAATCGACCAAGCCTCCCGGACTCTTCTGTAGCATCCACACTAAATTGAANCAGAGAAAGAATAAACGATATGGGTAATTTACTGTCTAAATGATTTCACACTACCAGAAATTAGTGTTCTCAAAAACAAAGTAGTACATGTAGCAGCCGATAGAAGGATCACTGGAATATTTGACTTCCCGCTTCTTAGCTTCATTCCAATCGATCAAATCCCCTGCATACTCGACGATGAAAGATCCCTTCTTGAATGCTCTGAAAGATATAGACTTCATCGTTAAGANTAGGAGCGAATGTCATGGGCATAGTTTAGGTGGGTGCATGGATACAACAGAAAAGGAATGGTNATCGATCATGACAATGAGGTACATAAACAGCCATGGATTCATCAGAACAATGTAACACAGCTAGTCGACTAGATCAGCTTGCAAATGACATTTATAAAATGAAACATGGGAGCGCAGGGTGAAACTTTCAATAATATTTTAATATAGGGCTGATGTATAGATAACCGGGGAGCAATTACTCGACGCATTCTTTTGGTACGAGGCACAAACGTCTCCCGGTTGTTGACATCATATTTCAAATAGAATAGGTAAAGTAATTCCTGGGTTAGAGAACGTGGGGCTTATAATTAAAATCAGTGNCAGTCGGCCCATAAGTCGATATCAAAAAGCAGGCCTCCACCTTCCCAACCATATACATTTNGTTGAACTTTCACGAAATATGCATGATGTAAGGAGCCAGATTATCAAGTAGGCTATATTGGTCATTACCAAATTATAGACCTCCACCCTCATACCACCAAAGTTAAAGGTAAATCCTAACTGGAACAAGGAAGGTACCACAATTATAACGTATTGGATGAGAAATGCAGCGAANTTAGGGGATACGAACAGTTCAATCTTCATGGAACGTCTTAGAGACTGGCATAACAATCCACAGTGATTGTGAACATTTGACAAACGATTCATCAAGCGTTGTCTAATATCAATCATAAATTTATCATAACACCTGAGCGCCACCACACCCCTGCCCTTGTTCTCAAATTCACGAACAGCGAGGTCATCTTCCGCTTTGCTCTTGATGGCTGCGATGACGGAATCAGTCTGTTCTTGCTAGAAACAAATTCCAAGTTGGCACAGGAAAAGAAATTTAATACCATGAACATACCTCCAAAACAGATTTACTTTTTCTGGTACTTCTACGAACTGGGTAGTAATCTGTGAGAACATGGCTCTTTACGGCTTTTGAAGTCCTGAATGGGTAGTCAATTATTACTAGAGAAGTCGAAGATGCAGGNTTAAGTTACAAAATATTCTTACTGTGACTTCGAAGGCCCCTTCTTTTTGGCCTTTTTCTTCGACTTTGTGGTATCCTTTGCCACTGTGCGATCAGTACGTCTTTCCACATTTTCTGGATTCGAATTTGTATTACAACTTTCTTCTGACAGGCGTGTTGTCAGCGGCGGTGATTTTACAATCTCCCCATTTGTCTCATTGTCACCATTATTTTCGTTCAGTCTTGTAGTGGAGTTCTCAAAGCTTTCATCCAGTGTCAATTGCCTTTTTGGTTTAGACGGCCCTCTTTTTGAGAGTCTACCAATGAAGTTCAAGCTTTTGGCGAACGGGCTGTTCCTCGGTTTTTCACTATTTGTCACTCCCTTGACATTCTTAGCTTTGATGACGTGACGCTTCTTTTTCGGCGACTCTTCAGGCTCTGGAACCTGCTTGATTTCAACGTTCAAAGAATTTGCTACACCCAGATCGTTTTCACAATGTGCATCGGCCATAATTGGCTTTTTATAAATTTCCGTTTCTCTGGTTCTGAATTAGAATTACAGAACTCGAATGCTGAAAGTAATCACAAATCAATCACCATTATTCGGCAGTGTCACTCGAGTGAAAGCATTCGCGCAAAGCAGCATTGATCACAGCCACATGAATTTGTAGAGACTACGTCACCAATCAACTCACGGAAATGGCAAATATCAAAAATTAATGATTCACATAAGCAAAACATTCATAATAAATATTTTTGATATTACACTGCTGTCATAACAATATCGAATGCAGCATTCAGCAAAAGAATAGTCGCATTCCAACCAATGTTGCCTTTAAGCTACGAGTGTGCGCGGCGGCGCACTGCTGACAATGTCGCTGCGCACAGAAAAATCTGTGCCGCGCACAAAAAAGCTGAAGTGATGACCTGTTATCCAAGGGACCGGGTAGTGAGTTGGTGAGTGCGCGCAGACTCGTGAAAATTAGAGGGAACATTGATCTAACTATGTAACAGGTGTAAATTAACCAATGGCATCCATTGTCGACTCATTGGTCGGGCTGGGTGATTCGATTCTGAATCGAGTATAATGCTTCGAATATGTTATCACTCAATATGACGCCAAAACATTATGAATAATGTGGAAAGTTTGAATATGTACGTTTTATGCGACCACAACGAATAAGATGCCAGTTCTACATCACATTTTAGATAATTTGGTATTTTGTCGACCATACCCATTCCATTGAACTTAGTGACAACGCTGTGGGATAATCACGACTTGACAGACATGTGTCATTTCCAAAAACGTGCGTAGCTTTTTACTGCATTTTCTCATGTTGCGATACCACACCACAGTGGAAATAGCACCAAAAATAGAATTCTCGTGAATAAACAACCTTTTAGTGCCAACTGCCAACGACCGTCCAATTTCAGTACTCGAAAAAAATCCTCTTCCACTGCTTGATTCAAATCATTAGAATTAATACTCGATTCAGATTCGAGTACTCGAATCACATTGCCTAACCCTACGCATTGCAATCACGGCCGTGACAGAAAAATGATGTCGAATACAATCACAACCAATTTTGTGACATATTTACCTCAAGATAATGCACAACCCAAAACATTATTGGTAAGCGTACAGTTGAGAACTGTTGGCACAGCCATATTGAATTGTAACATTTTTGTAATAACAGGGTAACATCAATTTAAGCCTGTTTCAAAATTTTATGTATGTTCCCCAAATTTGGAAGTTAGAATAACTTCAAGTCATACGCTTTTTGATGATTTTTCTGTGAAAATTCCACTTCACACCAAGGCGTCGCGCTAACCATCGCTCACAGCAAGCTCTAACATAGGATATAGATAGCAGCGTGACATCAGAGTTTTATTACCGTTTATTACTGTTTTTCATTTTTTGACGCCTTCCCTTACCGGGTCTTTTGTTACCATTTCTGCCCAACTGGGGCTTAGCGCGCCGAAAACCAGTAGTGTCATTAGTGCTATTAGTGGTGTTTGTTTTGTTTCCTTTTTTCCTGCCGCCGTATCCAAATTTCTCATCCCGAAACGATCGTGACTTTGTCCGTCTCTGTAGCCCTTGCTGCATTTGTGATTGTTTACCCCCGCGTTTTCCTTTCTTATCGTCATCGAGGAAGTCCATACTGTCTTTTTTTCCTTTTCGAAATTTCTTGACATTGTCAAGCATTTCCTTCTTCTTTTTCCTTCGTTCTGCTTCAACAGCTTGTTGAACCTTTTTACCGTATTTTTTCAGTTTCATTTGACTTCTGAATTTTTCGGTTTTCTCCTTCTGCCGCTTCAACACTAGCAACTTTTCCCGTAGCTTTTTCATGTGATCATCTTTTTTTGCCATTTCTGCGAAGTAGTCATCTGGCCGTACGGTTAAAATTCCAGCTTCCTTCAGTTTCGGAATCGCTTCAAGAACGGCGTCTTTGGCTTGTGTTAGAAACATGAATTCTCGTTTAAAATCATTGTGGACAGTAAATAATCGGCTTCGAGCCATAGCCTGCGCTTCTTCAGCAGCAAGATTTTGTGAGAACTCATCATCTTTACGAGACTTTCTTACCACGGTAACGTCTAATCTCTCCAGCCACTCAAGCTTTGATGACTCCAGCTCTTCCAGCTTTTCCAGCATTCCTTCTACGTTGTTTACAGCCGGCCGGGGGGCTTTTTCTTCTTTGTATATTCCACTCTTCAAAAGTCCGGATTGAAAAGCTGCTCGAAGTTCAATGTCTGAATCATCAGATTCATCGTCTGCCATTCGAGGATTATGCAGTTCCTCTTCAATTTCGCTATCACTGCTCTGAGACTGCCAAGGCACACAGTATCCCC
>ATSW01008727.1:0-17379 GCA_000444245.1 Botryllus schlosseri | reverse complement strand
GAAGTGCTGTTACGGCCCTCCCTCTTACTCATTGTCTTTATTACATTCCTTACATTATGAAGTGGGGGGGGGGGCGCTGGAGCACGATAATTTTTGAAAGGGGGCGCTGGAGGAAAAAAGGTTAAGAACCACTGGTGTAGAGCTTCTAAACTCGTCGTTCATAGACATATGTACTGAAAACAATGCAGTCGAGTGATCAGACTGTTGACACTGGTCTACAAACTTCGGAAAAAATATTTGCGAAAAAATTTAAATGATTGATTTAGGCTAATTCAAGGTTGCTGAATCCGATTCTGTACTCAGAATTTCTTTATCACCTCATTTTTTTCGTATTGCGTTTAGCATATAACAACAACAGATCAAATACTGTTATTAAAATCATCCATCATGAAACCTGTGTTGTTGTAGTACAGAATGAATGAATGAGTGAGTTTTCGTTGAACTTGAATCCAGTGATTGTCTATCTTCGTTCAATCAGAAAATCTTTTCGACCCATAAAATTACAGTGATCTACAAATTGAAAAAAAGTTTGCCCGAAATTGTTTTAGGCTAATATAAATTTGCTGAATCCGAGTCTCTGCCCAGAATTTTTCTAACACGTCAATTATTTTTCGGTAGGTATTTTTCTCATTTTAATAAATTAATGAAATTACGGCTTGCGTTGGTGACATTACGCGAGCGTACAACTGCAACAAATCAAATATTGTAACTGAAATCATCGATAATGATGAAACCTTGGATGTTGTAGAACAGAATAACTGAGTTTTCGTTGAATTTGAATCCTTTGGTACTCTATTTTCTTTCGTTCAGTGCCTTTATTCGAACTATAAATTTAGACGTCGATGCAACTATTTTCAGTCGGTGGGGGTTTCATCTTTATAAACCACTCTACATTTAAATATTGTGATTAGTAGCTCCATAGATGATTTATTTCCCTACGTTTTCTATCTTTATTCATTTGTCCTGCAGACATAATCAGTCAATGCATTTTGTGACAGCACATTGCTCTTTCGTAAAATGTAAAAGTTTGCAAACAACAAACATTGTATTGTTGGTATATTATGTAGAGAGAATTGTTCACCGCGGTACATGACCTAAATGTGTGGCCATTTAAGCTTGCTTATATTGGAACATTAGATGAAACAGCATGTCTGCTTTTCCAATGAAAAAACAATTTATCATCATTAATCTACGTCGGTACTTATCATGCTAATTCTTCTTCTCCAGTTTTCATATTCTGTTATATTTTATCGAAATCGATGAAAGCTGTTTTCGAACGCTTTATTTCTTTTGGTTTATGGCCATGGTATAAAGGGCTTCTTTTACATTGTCCATTATAGACAACGAGAATAATGGAGGCTGCTAACTAACAGGTCAATACAATACCTGAAGTGCGTGTTACTTCACAATAGACATAAATATGCATCGGTTCTAGTACATTCGATAGGTTTTGACATGGGACATTTTGAGGCCTACACCCAATACCATGCTTTGTATGCAGGAAGAGAACATTGGTTAATTTGTAGTGATGATTTTTTATATTGTTTGGAAGTTTTTCCCTAGTATTTTGCAGGATTAAAGACCTGTTCTAAATATAAATAGCTTCCTTTTGGGTGGTTTCTGATTTGCCGTTATATTTCACTATGAACTAGAATTGGTCGAAGGGAGCGGCGTTCCTACTCAAGTAGCACAAGTAACGCCTTACACTTCTTCTCAATTACAAGTAGAAGTAATAATTTCTAAGACATCTGAAAACTATTTCAAGAGGAAGAAGAATTGAAAGGTATGAGGAAGTCAGTAAATATCTAACTAATTCTATTTGGTCGGTGGGAAGGTGGTCGCATACATTTAACATTTACTCGGATCGGAAGAGGCTACATACGAAATCGCAGGATGCATCATTGTATCTAACGCAAAATGACTATGATGACACCATCCATGGGTATAATCTTTGAAACATATTTTCAGTTACCATGATTCAGAGGCTATTCACGCGTTTCTTATGACAATCCAACTCATGATAGTGGTGGAATATTATCCGTGAACTACTTAATACTTTACAAAAACCCAATTGCAAATGCAAATTGCTAATGCAGAATATTATTCAAGTAGATGTTGAAGTAGTAGAAAAATGTTAGCCCAGTAGCCCAAATAAACCTGTACCTCGAAAAAGTAGAAGTATTCAACATATATAATNTGTCTCNNAACTGTGATGTGATAGAGCAAAAATAACGTCAGATCCGTATTCAGCGCCCTCAAATTAGGTATAGTTGATCCAAAGAAGCCCTGGCGCGAAAATAGTGTCGACCAGTGTAATCAAACCAAAATTAATCAAATCAAAATCTGGTTACTACAAAAACTTGATAATGAAATTCAAGCATAACAATAAGAAACTGTTCAACGCAACGAAAAATCTCTTTACAGAATCGAATTAGGTCTAACTACCATAGAATCGAATCATCCATCCATCTTTACTAAGTCTAGCAAACTCAGTTAACACGTTTTTCCAAGACATGGTCAGCTCTATGAGCCATAACTTAATCGCGCAATAAAGCAGCCGACATCGATCAGAAGGACACTCCGGGGATAGTTTTACCGGTACCGCTAATCTATCTCCTACTAATGTTGATGAGATTAAAGATCTCATAACTGGTACACGACCGAAGACCTGCGATCTTGATCCTATACCAACTTGGAATGTCATGGAATGATCCTCGGACTTGACGATTCTGGTTGTCGAAATCCAGTGTTGGGATGACTCGAGTCATGACTTGACTCGAGTCAGACTCGAGTCACCTTTTTCGAATGACTTGACTTGACTCGAGTCACTTTGCTAAAATGACTTGACTTGACTTGACTCGACGTATCAGAAATATGGATTGACTCGTGACTCGGAGCAAAATTCACGAGTCAATTTCAAGTCATCAAGTAATCGGTGTCGATAAAAATCACTGGATCTTGCATATGTTCGGATTGTTCGCGAAACGCTGGTGTAACCGTGAGAGCGACCAATTATTTAATGATCGTGCGTTTTACTGAGCCTCCATTGTTCTCTCACAAATAAATTGACCGCAAACGACATGATCGAAGCTTACAGCTTACGTTGTCGTAAACTAGTATAGTAAAGTAATTAATCTCTGTTTTCGCCTTAACCAAACCTCTTGTTTTATTGAAATTGAATTCGAATATATGAAATTGAATTCGAATATAGCGCCTTCTTGCGTGTATATTTAACTCTATATTCGTTCATCGGTTCAAAATCAATGACCACTCAATCTGTATTTCAGACAGCTATCAAAATGCAATGACGTCATCATGCCCCATACTTCGAAAAGGCAACTTGACTTGAATTGTGACTTGACTCGTGACTTGACTTGACTTGACTCGACTTGACTCGAGTCACCTCCAAAAATCGAGTGACTTGACTTGACTCGAGTCACCTTTGAAAATCGATTGACTTGACTTGACTCGAGTCAAAATGGGCAATGACTCGAAATGACTCGTGACTCGAAGGTAGTGACTTGATCCCAACACTGTCGAAATCACGAATCGGTCGCTGTTACATGGCGTGGGACCGCAACGCTTTAAGCGAGATGAGGTGTCCCCACTCCTGAAGATCAACACTCTTGACCCCGATCTGATGCCAAACTATCGACTTATATCGCAGCTTCCACATTCTCAAAACTTCTTGAAAAGGTTATCGCTGAACACATCGTGGATCGATTTTCGTGACGTGAGCGTCGTGTCGATAGGACCAAGGATGTGTCCCAATCAAGGAAATTATAACTTCGACAAGAAGGCTGCAGCGCGTTTGGAAAAGTCTCTTAAAGGAACAGTCGTTTCTATTACATTACCTTCCTGATAGTCAGTGCTGTCAGAGATCGTGGTTAATGTCAGGTAAAAAAGGAGCGCAGAAGCGCTCCGCAGAAGACCAGCTCAATGGACTTGTTTCTAAAGAATCGGCTCCAATTAACTCGGTACAAACTAGGAATTCAGTTATCGTCAAGGGTATAACGAGACAACTACGATCTTTCAATCCAGTGGTCATCAATTGATATCTGTATCAAAGATATTAAAGTACTCCTTTCAGGCGATTTATGCATATTATGCGCGAACTATACGATCAGGTCACGAAACTGCTGTCGTGCACTAACTTTGGTACTACTGACCAACCAATTGAAGTACGAGTCGAGCTGTACAAAACGACAACACCTGAGACGCGGGGAGTTATAGAAGATGTTCCCTTCGATCTAACCAGCGAAGAGATCAAAACTGAATTAGCAATGCACAAAGTCACATTTGTGCGACAATTTTCTTATAAGTCGAACGGAGAGTCTAAGCCGAGTCGATCAGTTTCTGTTACGCTTCGCCTCAACCATATTACTAACTGTGATCAAAATCGGTTTCATGCAATTTCGCACGCGAGTTTATAACCCAACGCCAACTACTGTAATGCGTTTAGGCGCAAGTCTAAATACTGCCGTAGCACACAACGTTGTACTAGAGCGGAGAACAGCATAAATACGAGAAAGAGCCAAGATGTGTGAATTGTGGTTATAAACACTCTGCGGGTTACGGCGGTTGTGTGCGTTACCGACAGGAAGGGAAAATTAACTCGACAGTGACTCTACAGGGATTAGGTTACTGGGAAGCATGACTACAATACACTTTAACACAAATTCCACCAAACACTCAATCATATGATGAATTCCTGACTCTGCCGCGCCCCGCTGCAATTAGCCTTTACCATCAAAACTCGACACCTGTAGGAAACAGCGCAGTAGCAATGTCCACAGCCATCACTCCAAGGTGAGATGCACACACGACTGACAATGTTGCCAAAGACAAAAAGCACAGTAACACGATAGCCGCTAACCATGACCGTGTGTTAAAAACAATGCAGTGGAATTGTCGAGGGATCTATAGGAAAGTGGACGAACTCAAAAAGTACACTCTAGACTTGTAAAGCACTAATATTGCTTTACAAGAAACACATCTGGTACCAAAATACTCTCCAAAGATACCGGGATATGTCACTCTGAGGAAGGACAGATATATCCTATAGCCTACTGCATGTTTATCAAGTCGCGAATCCAAGTCCTAGCAATGACAATAGAAAACGGACAGACAATCGAGTCCCAGATCATGTCAATTCAAGGCCTTAGAGCGTGTGCATCCCTCCTAACAAAAAATTCTCAAGATCACTCCTACAAACAAGTTTCAGTAGATCCACAGCGAAATTCGTAATACTGGAAGATCTTAACGTGCATCATATTCAATTGGATAGTAGCGCGATGAATACCTGTGGAAGACACATGCGTCATATTATCGATAGGAAAGACATGGGTAGTGCTGAATAGCACAGGTCCAACTAAAATCGATT
Organism: Botryllus schlosseri; assembly: GCA_000444245.1. Taxonomy (NCBI): domain Eukaryota; kingdom Metazoa; phylum Chordata; class Ascidiacea; order Stolidobranchia; family Styelidae; genus Botryllus; species Botryllus schlosseri. The sequence continues at coordinate 11,996 of ATSW01008727.1, read as the reverse complement.
TGTCGTTTCCCAGTTGGCGTCACTGTTGTATTTACCCATCAAATCGCATTGGTATCGCAAATGTAGATGCACTACCCACATCACCAAAAATCTTTTCGGAATCGATCAAAACGTGATTTGGAGTTGAATTGATCACAAATTTCATGTGACTCATGTGCATCATGAAACATGGTCTTTGTGGAATGCGAACTAGAAAAATTTTAGGCAGAGGAGTGAACACAATATACTATGGAAAATTAGAGACGAAACAGAGCCTCTATCACCGGAGGAATTCATCCAAGCTCTCACTCTAGCCGAAAAAGCTATTATTCCGCTAACAAAACCATCAAACAAACCAAGCGTCCCACGGTGGAATGCAGAGTATGCAAAGGCCTTTCTAAAGACGAAACGGTGCTTCCAAGTAGACGACGTGGTAAACTTCCAGCGCCGACGGGATTTGGCGGGGATAACTATCAAAACTGCGAAGAAATCCTACTGGGAATCTTTCTGCAGTTCATTGAACAGAACCAGGAGCGTCTCGAAGGTATGGAGAGTTACGCGCGCTACGGAGGGGGGTGGTAGGCAATCCTGGAATATGATTACCACGTTGAAAATCGACAATCTCGTTTTCACTGACGAAAAACAGATAGGAAACGCTCTTGGAAAGCACCTAGCCTCGGAGGTAACAATAACCTTGGAAAAGTGGAGCGAACTAAACGAAATATGTTTCAAGTTCATAATGTAACCCTGCTGCTACATGGCACTGCTACATGAAATCGTGTCGAACACTGTAATAAACGCGCCCTATACAATACACGAACTGGTGGTGGTAATCCGTCAAAGAGAAGGTGCGTCGCCCGGCCGTGATGGAAATTACCACCAGCGATTTATGTAATATCGTTGAGCGTATGATTAGCAATCGGTAGGCAATGGTATCTGGAAAGTAACACCCTTCTCCACCCTGTCGAGAGTGGATTTCGAAAAGGACGCTGTATACCCGAGACTGCATCTTATCGCTACACGACGAAGTCTACAGAGCCATCGCAAATAATAAATGCACTACATCGGTCTTCCTCGATTTGGAGAAGGCCTACGACAGTGCATGGCAAGGAGCTATCTTATTTAAATGACATCAAATGGGTATCTCAGGAAATGACATAAGATGGATACACACATTCCTGAAACAGAGAACATTTCAAGTGCGCGTGGGCACAACCCTATCCGAAATCTTCCATACTGACAATAGAATTGCTCAGGGTAGTATTCTCTCATCATCGCTATTTGCTGTGATGATGAACGACCCTCCTGATAAAATCGCTTCAAGCCTTCACATATACGTAGATGACAATAAGAGTCTGGGCTAATAATCATCGACAAGGTCCGCAATGATACACAGAAGACTCTCACGGCGATCACAAATTGGTGCTTGAAGATAAATAGTAGGGATGGTGTGAACGTGAGGTTCATGTTCGCGTTCTGTGTGTGAACCTCAGAAATTTAGATATTCACTATCACAAACGAACCTTGGTGGGCTCTTCTGCACTGTGAACCTTTTTCATATAATAGAATTTTCACTTCATTATAACATCTTTGGTTGAAATTTATTGCGTTTGAACTGCGAGCCACTCTGTGCATGGCGCTAGCAGCATAAAAAAAATCAATACTAACGAGCATACACCTTGACAATCTCAGATTTTTCTTGCTTTGTTACAGAAGTTTGCTCGAAATATCCAGCTTTCCGTTGATATTGATATCGTTGTCTGATGTAAAAAAATCTAGCAGGCGTAAGAGGTCAATCTTGATTTTATATGTTTATTATATCATAAAAATCAAATCCATGCGATTTGGGTGTTGGATGCTGCTGTCTAACTTGTTATTGGGGTAATATCAGCAGCAAGTATAGAAACCCGTTTATACTCTGCTCAGTATCAACGTCGCAATACTTAGATACCGAATACATTGTCCGGTCTGGCCTAGACTGTTAGGCTTAAGCTTATATTCCCTTGCAAGTCCGTGATGAAATTGTTGGCAAAGCGATGAAAGATATTGATTTTATGTGATTATTTTATCATTTGATTGCCCCAGTTGATACATTTGGCGACGTTTAAAATGTCCAAACGCACTTCAGCATTGCGGCATTATGTGGCCAGAGTCGTCGCGAGGTATCGTGTACATTAATATATGCTATCACTTCACTGAAATGTGGGGTTGGAATTAGCATTATGTCGTCACAAGACGTCATGGGGTTCATGTTCGCATTCACACGAACCTGAACCTTTCAGAGGTTCACACCATCCCTAATAAATAGTACAAAATCTGCGCCCATTTTGTTTACGAGACGTCGCAAGTTACCTACCCTTGAGATTTTGTCTGGAAACGATCCCATACCCTTCTTAAACGAATACACGTATCTGAGCATAATATGTGACTCCAGACCATCATATAAACCACACCTACAACCTGTGGTCAAAAATGCACATCCAGGATGAATATTCTTCGTTGTTTGAGTGGAACTCGATTGGGGGCCTCCACAGAATGCATCTTAATACTGTAGGGGCCACTGATACGTTCGATCATCGAATTTGGCATCGAGGATTATTTCGCTTCACCGAAATGTGTCTCCAAAGAACTTCAGATGCTACAAAACAAATCGTTGAGACTCTGCAGCGGAGCAAAGAGCAGCACTCGGATACATGCGCTACAATTTCTCTGCAACGAGCCGCTGGTAGAAATGTTACAAACAGACGCGTGCTAATTACCGGTGTATTATAAGATCACAAAGAGATCACCGCTGCACTTCGGCCGTTCAGGACTCTTGGCACGAAATATTTCCAGACTCTAGCCGGTTTCAAACCTTAATATGGTCTCCAGGGTTGAGTGCTTGGAGGGGATAGCAATAGAATGCTTACAATTTTCACAGGTTCATCCTTGGACGTCGCTAAATAGCACTTGTGACCTTGATCTAAAAATGAAAATCCGCGAACTCAATCACCCCCAAGCTATGAATATCGAATGCAAGGAAATGATAGTGGAGCGATACAAAAACTATTGTGCTACCGGCGCCGGATGTGGATCATCATTCATTGACCCATAGTTTTGAATTTTCGTATAAAAAAATCATCGAGCAGCCTTGTGAGTGTATTTCCGGCCGAGCTGATGGCTATCAGAGACAGTCTTACCTAGACTTGTTTGTAGCAATTGCGAACCTAACATAAAAGAAGCAATTTTATCGGACAGTAGTAGCTCAAAAGCAATCGACAATCGATCCAAAGACAATGACGTAATTTGAGATATTCACTTGCAAACCATCCATTTGTCAGCAAGAGGGACAACAGTCACGTTTGTTTGGATACCCGCACACAAAGGACTTGCATATAACGAAACCGCTGATGAACTGGCAAACGAGGCATCCATGGAACCCGTCGATCATCCAAACATGGATCCACTTGCAGTAAAAGAATGGCAGGCCGGCGTAGCAGAATATTACAGGAACAAACTGTTGTGACCTTTCGAGGAAAGCGTAGACGAATTTGCTCGATAGAGCTGTCTAGGTTTTTATTAACTGAAATTCGTCTACAATCCAAACGGAACTAAGACAAGCACTTCCAAGCATACAGACATAAGCAACTGAGGTACGAACAGAATGAACAGAGCGAAGTAAAATAATTAGAGTAATGACTTGAGTAATTGACCAAGTGTCTTGAACAGTCACCACACAAACGGCAAATGAACGAACTCGGCGAGATGGATAACTCAGGAGATGTAGACACTTCAAGCAACTTTTTAAAAGCAAACTCATTAGAGCCGAAGAGAAAACAGGATCATGACCCGATTGTACATCGGTCATTGCAGGCTAAACAAACACTTGCATAAACCCGGCTTACACGAAAGTGGACTCTGTGCAGAATGCGGTGTGCCGGAAAAGGTGGATCATTTCGTGCTGTTCTGTAATGAATATTTCGTAGAGCGGACCCATCCGAGCAAAGTCGCAAAAAAGTATAGAACACCTTACATAGTGTGTTCTCTCATAGTAAACGTCATTACGAAACCAAAACGCTTCCACGAGTTTTCCAAAGAATATAGACTTACGGAGTATTAAGATTATCGAGATGAACTATTGCTTAAATGCTCAGCAGCACTTTCAAAAACTGCTCCACACTGCTTTGACCTCCTATCAGCATGATTTCAAACACATTGCGGCCCCCGTGGAGACGCACTATATAACCACACAATAATAAACTTCTTCGGATATCCTACATGTTGTTGTGACGTAATAAATTCATATTTTTGTATTGTGGCTAAGATTTTTAATATGCGCCTCGCGCATGAAGGCCTGCTCACCCCTGTTATGTAGATTTTAGTGATGGACTGGACAAGCCTTCAACATATAGAATCTTGAAATCAAGGTATAACATTGTAATATAGACGGCGGACCGGCAAGACGCCGTGGACAGGCTTTTGAGAACCACTGCTCTAATCAACATTTCGACAAGCGGACCGGGACAGGTTACTGACGAGGGTGCACAAAAGATAGCTGGGAAGTTGAAAAAACAAAGGACCGACCGACGAACAGTAACAATACGTGCATTGAAGTCGCTGGAATCAGCAAACAACGAAGAAATGGAAGCTGATGGATGGGATTAGGCTTGCGAATCTGTTTTGTTGCAGAAAATAGAGCCTGAATTTTTTTCTGTGATTTTGCACAGCCAAGCGTAGTAAATAATTCGTTTAGGCAAATATGGCTATTTACGGTATTTGAAAGAAACACTTGCGGTCTCTTAAAACTACTTTGTGGTCACCCCAAACAAACCTTTAAAAAACTGAGGATACGTATATTACATGTGCAACTGTATAATAACACTGGTCAACACAATGAAGAAAAAAAATTTGGGCAGAACATCTGAGGGCCGTTTCCGGGGTTTTTGAGGTTGGTGATTACGAATATCACATTAGTTTTTTCAGATTGGCTCTCTGTCAGAAGATGTTTATACCCCTAAAAAAGCCCAAAATTACTGTAATTACCCTTAAATATTTCACTTGGTAGGAAGAAAATCGTAGTTTTTTCTCATTTTATACTGCGCATAAATAGCCAATGGACTAAGAAGAACCCTCATGTCATTCTCAGTCATTCTATCAATATTAACATTGCATGATGCGAAATATTTGTTTGTCAAAAAAGCAATTTGTCAAGCCTAAAAACTTTACTTTTGCACAACGGAAATTCATATTCTCCTGTATTAATTGGTTATTCTACCAAGAATATAGAGGAGTATAAAACTATAAAATTTGTCCTTGGAAGGCTTGACTACAATACCCATATGTGTCTCATTTCCTTTGACTGGTAAATGAATAATTTTCCACTGATTTAACAAAGTGGGTATACCTAGTAATCCTATCAAACGAGAAGCTGAAATCTGGTGTCTGGTATATTCGAATACCGATGAACGATTCCAATTTCACATCAGGAAGGAGTTCACAGCATGTAATTTCTCTTAGGATGTAGTAAATAAAACTTTTTAGATAATCACAAAGCACCCAACTACAAACAGTTGGTCCGAAAATTCGTATCTGCATACCGAACACTTGAGCGCAAACATGAGCATAAAAGCTCACTTCCTGTTCAGTCATCGTGATGTATTTCCCGATCATCATGTTGATTAGCACGAGGAGAGGGTCTAACAAGACATCAGGACAACAAACGAAAGATACCAGGGCAGATGAGATGAACAATTGATCATATTATGTCAGACCGTTGCCGGAACCTTTCGAGAAACTGCACTAAATAGCTTACAGGCGAAAATCGTACATAAAACAATTTCGATTTAAAATATATCAGTTATATTGTATTCCAACCGATTATTTCAAATTTATAATGGGTGGTTGACGTGAAACTGGTGGAATTAATGCCAAGTTATTTGAGTATCTAGGTAAATACTTATATAAATGACTGGAACTTATTTATGTACATGATATCCGTGAAAGTCTGTAACTATGATAAATCTATTACCCCTAAATATAGTGCTGTTGCTGTATTCTGCATTAAAATGGCCTTCTAAGTGTGAAAATAACAAGCGGATGGAATTTTTAAACTTTATAGTACGACTAAGCCGATTTTTTCATCTAGTCAATACCGCTAAAATTGAGATTTTGGTCAAAATAGCCCCATGGGTTATCTCCAAAACAAGAGCAATTTGAAAAAACGAAGGTTATATTCGGAACCAGTGCCTTCAGAACCCCCAAAACCACTCGTACTTTGTCTGCCTAAAAATTTGTGTTGACCAGTGTGTAATGATTACATCAGTGCAATTTTAGAGACGACTGCTAAGCCACTGTCCATTTCAGATCACGTGTTAACTTGGATCTTTATGATTGGATCGATCATATTCTCATTGCTCGTGACGCTGGGACTTACCGAAAAATCGAAATTTGCCTGTGGTTGCGTGCCGCACGAAAAATGTACGTACTTTAGCGTAAATACCATAACATTATTTCAAAACGCAAATCCAATCGCCCTGTATAAACTAACATAGCGTGATATACCAGTTTCCAGTTTTATATCAGATACATCACAATATCGTTTTATCGATGAAAGAGTGTAAGGCTGTCAGTGCAGCATACTTCTGGAGCAGTGGTTCTCAACCTTTTTTTCATCGCGGACCGTCACGGACCCCGCGGACCCCCACGAAAATTCAGTTCAAATTTAGATCAATTATCGTGCAATCGTTATCTGTCTAGTGCAAGCCCAGTGATAAACAGCAACATAATGACTTTTCTTGACAATAAGATCATACTATTCATGTATAAACTGTGATGACTTCTATTATTTCAAAGCCAATTCTGCAACTGCATTTCTTGAAATACTTGCTCGTGTCTTGAAAATCCGCTCCTTCGATTTGAAATGAACGAGTGCCTAAAATCCTTTTCACAAATATAGGTGGTGGCGAATGTGATAATAACGCATAACGTTTCCGACGACACATTTGGGTATGATCGCAACACATATGCCACAAAAATTGGCAAATTACTTTTTTAATGAACATATAACGTTAAGCCTGGTCATTTCTATCTGGCAGCTTACCTTGAAATTGTTATGGAAAATTGTTATGTATATCACAAGTGAATTTTTGTGAACATTGCGAAGTCACCGTGATTGACTTTACTATAATTCAACTTTTTTTCACAATCCCTAACAAAAAAACTCTAAACAGCCAAATGTTTGTATCAGTATAGGCCAGTGGTTCTCAACCGGGCGTCCGCGGACCCCTAGGGGTCCGCGAGACCTCAAGTTTTTAAAACGGTGGATAACGTAATTTTTATTTTATTTATTAATTTGAGAAAGCATGAGGCAGTTTCGCAACACAACTGCTATAACCTCATGACTCATATCATCATAATAATCGTTTGACATGAACTATCGTAGTGTGGAAATTCATTTTCATTGCCAATTTTCCAATAACTTGCCGATACAAACATATTGCTGTCTAGAGACGTTTTTGGGGTTTGTTGACAAAATAAAAATATGGAGATAGTATAAGGTCAATCAGGAGGACGTCGTTATGCCTTCTCGATTTGAAGTTGTCAGTCTCATCAAATTAGTGAACAGTCGTTTGAAATGAAAATTTTCGAAGTATTTCTCCAATTTGTACCAATGCATTGATTAAAACCTCGCCACGAAATCCATTTTATCCTGCGATAGACATAACCACTATTTGAACAGCTTCTTGGAGGTACAGAACTTCGATATACAATTGAATAGTATATTCATATTGAAAGGAACCAGTGTTGGGATGACTCGAGTCATGGCTTGACTCGAGTCAGACTCGAGTCAACTTTTTCGTGTGACTTGACTTGACTGGAGTCACTTTGGGAAAATGACTTGACTTGACTTGACTCGGAGCTTCAAAAATGGGCATTGACTCGTGACTCGGAGTAAAATTTACGAGTCAATTTCAAGTCATCAAGTAAACACTGTCGAATAAATCACTGTATCTTGTGTATGTTCGGATTGTTCGAGATACGCCGGTGTCACTTGTGAGAGTAACCAGTCATTCACTGAATCTATGTTACACTGATCCAGATCCTCCATTGTTACATCAGAAATTAATTGACCGAAAACTAAACGATCACAGCTTACGTTGTCGAAGTAGTAGTAGAAGATTAATCTAAGTAGAAATGTGCCTCTGTTTCTTAGACGGCTCAATGATTACGTTGCGCAGTGCTCATATTTACCAACCCTCTTATATGATTTAAATCGAACAAATATAGTTTTTGCGTTTATATTCTCACGGATGTGTAGACGGGTAGTGTAGGCTATTGTACCATATCAATTTGTTTCAACTTCTCGAAGCTTCGCATTAGGTCCTATATTTTGGGTGATAATAACTGACTGTATCATGTAGCTGTACAACTCCCGTATTTTATTAGCAGTTCTACGTGTGCGTGAGGGATACAGCGTCTTTTTGCATGTATATTTAGCTAGATATTCGTTATTTGATTCAAGATAAATGATCAATTAATCTGTCTTTCACACAGCTAGCAAAATGTAATGACTTTGAATCATCACTCGTAAGTCAAAAACTCAATTTGACTTGAATTGTGACTTGACTCGTGACTTGACTTGACTTGACTCGAGTCACCTCCAAAAAACGAATGACTTGACTTGACTCGAGTCACCTTTAAAAATCGATTGACTTGACTTGACTCGAGTCAAAATCTGCAATGACTCGAGTTGACTCGTGACTCGAATGTAGTGACTTGATCCCAACACTGAAAGGAACCCGAATATTGTCGGCTGACAGTCGTCATAAATCGGACGATGCTGCTTTTGAAGCTCGACTATCAGATTTGGCGCATTCTTATTGCGGATGTCCTATCTACAAAGCTGTTTTTTGATGAACAAAGAGTGTTTCGTTGCTATCAAAACTTTACGCCCCAACCTTGAAATTTATATCACCAGTTATATTGGTATGCAGCCTTGTCTTGTTAATGTTCAATTGTTCATGGTCGAAAATGTATGCTCGTAAATATATTGTAAACCCGAACAGAACAAGTCGTTTCATGACAGTCTTCCTCAGGTTGGAAAACATGGTTCCATTATTTGGCGCATAAAATGTGTCTATACTAGATTAGGCTTTCACTTTGACGGTAGGAACTCTCTGCGGGCCGATCAAAATGCCGTTGCGGGCGGGATCCGACCCGCGGTCTGTATGTTTCCCGTCCCTGCGCTAAATGCTGGACGTTATAGGTTCATAAAATTTATGTTTTTTTTTGGTGCCATAAATGTTGCGATCACGCCAAAAGTATCGTCGGAAGCGTTATGCGTTAATACTGCATTAGCCTCCATCTATATTTGCGGAAATGGTTTTTGGCCCTCCTCATTCATATCAAAACGAGGGCGCGGATTTTCAAGACACGACAATGTAAATAATAAAAGTCTACAAATTTATTTTCAAGAAAAATCATGATTTTATTATTTATTACAAGCGTACAGTTCATATTTGCACAAGACAGATGGAGGTTGCATAATAGAGCTAGAATTGAACTACAACTAGAGGGGGTCCGCGATGGTCCGTGACGGTCAAAAGGGGTCCGTGAAGCCAAAGAGGTTGAGAACTATTGACAACTTAGCACTTATATTGAGTCTTCACAGTAGGATATTTCATCTCAGATGGCCATTCTGTTGATGAGATCTCTGGAGTTTACTAGTAATGAAACGGAACTGCCTCGAGGTTTAAGTTAGGTTATCAAATTGTTTGTATCAGTAGACTATTGACGATTTAGCAATTAAAATGAGTCTGGACAGTAGGATATTTAATCTCAGATTACAATTCCGCCGATGTGAGATCTGGAATTTTACTTGTAATAAAGCGAAAGTGGCCGGACTTTTTCATTTGTGGCCGGTTCCGGATTGGAGTCGGATCATTACTTTTTTTCTGATACGGTCGGAGCCGGACCAGAGAATTGGTCGATCCGCTCCACACTACTACCTACTATCGAAGAAGTGCCAGAAATCTGTCTAGTGGAATTATGTCATGCAGCAAAAAGTCAAGAATGGATAAGTAACCTATTGAATTGTATCCGAAAGACTAACCCTAACCGGATTCATTAACAATTTATGATGCTTCTTAGCAATATCAATCCGAGCTATCAATTCGAAAATCTCTGACATTCTGAATTAGACAAGAACCCCAAATGATATCAACCAACATCAAGATATGACGATAGAGCACCTCCAGACGTTTCTGCCGCTCAAATTTCCTACACGGAAAATATATATTATCAGACTTCTAAATGAAAAAATATAGTTTTTAGGCTCCGAGAAGATAAGTTCTACCTTTTCTGAATCAAAACATGTTTGACAAGATTCTGATCAAGTTTTCGTCAAAATAAAAATCCTGTCCTGATCCGGATCCGGCAAAACAGTAGAATTTGGAATCCGGATCCAATCCTGTTCCCAAAAAATCACCCAGATTACTGACCTGTTAGAATCCTAAATCCTGATCCTGTACATCTCTAATGTATATGCGTAGTAGTGCGGAGCATGAACCGGAGCCGGATTGGTAATACGGCCGGATTTTTTTTTTAATTTTGGCCGGACCGGATCGGAGCCGTATCAGTACTTTTTTGATACGGTCAGAATCTTTATTAGTAAGCATTACTTCTTTAAGTGAATAACTACCGACCACACGTCAGTAGCCGCCAAGCAAGTGCGAAAAAACGAGCCATATTTATAAATTCACGGAACCACCATACCGCACCGAGTTTATGTACAGCCATCACGACAATCATTTCTGACTAGGCATTTTCCTACAACAATAAACCATGCAGTATCAGTTTGATGAAATGATGATATCCTTCTTCTTTTCAGATGGAGACAAGAAAGAAAAAAAACGGTAAAAGCCTCCATTTGTTATTCCTAATGGAAGTACCAATAGCACTTGTCAACAAAATGATTTTTTTGTTTAGGCAGAACATCTGAGAGCCGTGTCTGGGGGTTTTGAGGTTGCTGATTACGAATATCACATTAGTTTTGTCAGATTGGCTTTCTGTCAGAAGATATTTATATCTCTAAAAAGCCCAAAATTACTGTATTTACCCTTAAATATTTCACATGACAGGAAGAAAATCGTAATTTTTTTCTAATTTTATACTGCGCATAAATGGCTAATTGACTAAGAAGAACCCTCATGTCATTCTCAGTCATACTATCAATATTAAAATGGCATGATGCGAAATATTTGTTTGTCAAAAAAGCAGTTTGTCAAGCCTAAAAACATTGTACTTTTCCAAAACGGAAATTCATCTTCTCCTGTATCAATAGGTCATTCTACCAAGATTAAAGAGGAGTATAAAACTATAAATTTTGTCCTTGAAAGGCTTAACTACAATACTTATACGTGTCTCATTTCTTTTGACTGGTAAATGGATAATTTTCCATTGAGTCAACGAAATGGATATACCTAGTAACCCTTTCAAACGAGAAGCTGAAATCTGGTGTCTGGTATATTCGAATACCGATGAACGATTCCAATTTCACATTAGGAAGGAGTTCACAGCATGCAATTTCTCTTAGGATGTAGTAAATAAAACTTTTTAGATAATCACAAAGCACCCAACTACAAATAGTTGGTCCGAAAATTCGTATCTGCATATCGAAAACTTGGAACAAACATGAGCATAAAAGTTCACTTCCTGTTCAGTCATCTTGATGTATTTCCCGATCATAATGTTGATTAGCAAGAGGAGAGGGTCTAACAAGCAGAGTTGGATCAATTGTAATTTGTAATTGAGCAGAATGTAATTAATTACATTTTTCAATGTAATTGTAATTGAAGCATTTTTATTTCGTGCAATTGTAATTGTAATTTGAAAAAAATTTTGCTCAATTAAAATTTCAACTACATTAAATTGTTATTGAGACATGACAAGCACAACATTAAATAATTGACTTATTAGGCTTACCATAATTTGGAAATCTAAAAAGAGGACACTTTTTCACGAAATTTGAGACTTGCAAA
>ATSW01008722.1:0-10285 GCA_000444245.1 Botryllus schlosseri | reverse complement strand
GAAATTATACAAAAATTTAGCAAATTCTTTGACATATTTCATCTATTTGGGACTCGATCAACGTAAAAGAATTGGTAATCATTTTATACAATGTATTGTATTTGTAGTTGAAGTATAGTAATAATTCTTATGGTTACCGCACTTGTAACGATTCACGGCCATAACTGGAATAATTAGAATGATGTAACTTTCAAATTGTCATGCATTTTGCAACAACATTGTTCTCAATTTTCAAGGTGCTGACCATTCGAGGAAGAATCACCCACCGGGAATTCACGATCCGTAAACGCGGCCGACTGTTTCTCTCCTCAAGCGGAAGCGACAGAGAAGAGGAACGAAGAGAAAAAGGGAGCAGAAATAGCAAGAGTGTGACAAGTCGCGTCCGTTCGCTTTAATGCGTATTTCCATCCGCGAAGTAGTAGGTGGGAAAACTAATGGGCGTTTGGTTAGGGCTTATATAAGGTTGACTCCAGCGCTGTATTTGCTAAATGTTGCTATGAAATAGGGGTGGTGTCATTTGGTATCAATAGTGACTATTGAAAGACCATTTGTTAGTGGTCATGGATTTCTTCGGCCAGTATGCAGTAATTTCTGATGGTCACTTCCCGGGCTTCTGTTCTCTAACCCCTCATGATTGTTATTCTGCTTCTAGTAAGACTGTCGATTCTAATGTTTTATCGTATCATTTGTCGGAGGTTTCGCTCGCTTTATTTACAACGTTTTGCTCTCTGCTAGGTCAATTACTGGCTGAGTATCACTACAGCCTAAGAAACTGCACTAATTCTCATTTTAATGTCTTGCTGTCAATTCTAATAATTTATTAATGTCTATACCAGTGCCGCCACTCAAATGTTTTGTTCTCTGTACACAATATTGTTAGGTCTTCAGCTTTCCAGGCAGAGTATCATTCCACTTTCTAGACTTGAGTATATATCTCTCCAACTAGCTGCCAAATAACTGATTCATTTGGATTGTTGAATTGATCATTTTGGACAGAATGTGAAGAAATTTTAGTCAAGAATTCTTTTTGTGTTAGTGGCTGTTTTCAAAGAGTGCTGAAGTAGTCATCGTTGATCTTGATAATCAAGTAGAAGTGACGATTGAAGTCAGTTCTCTAGTCATATAATATTAAAAAATATAATAATAAAACTTGAAAACTTGAGTGGAAATAGTTCAGAATCGAATCCATTTTAGTAAGTATGGGCGAAAAAAATGTAGGAGTCATTCGTTAGTCGCTACCTCTGCCATTTTCACAGTACGAATGTCTTAGCTATTAATCATTATTTTCATTTTATTTCTGCAGCGTGTTGAAAAAAATGGCCGCATGCTGGTTATTTAACTGGCTCATCAGAAGATGAAACCTGATGATAAGGACTGTTTTCACTTTCTTTCTAAAGACATTCGTTCGTTTGTTCGTTTTATTTTTTACAACGGCATTATTGCCAATTCGTTTGAAATTAAATTATCACAAATGTGATTGATATGTAGTAAATAATGTGGTGTGTGTACGCAGCCGTGATCAGGTTAAGCCCATAGTGGTAGAAAACAGGTTATTATATCAGGATCTTCTTCTTCTAACGTAGGATCTACATTCTACTCACCATGTTTAAAGGCTGTAGCATCTGCATAATATTTACATTATTGAAGGACATGGAAAAGACGTTGAATTGAGTCGACACAAAATCCCCCTTTCTACGACCTGCCGAGATCTAATATCTACTATATCGGCTCGGCTTTTCTACATCTTTGGTCTGCACTGTGTTTGCTGGGCTTTTCCAAACTACTGCAGCTAACTTTCAATATAATACTACACTATATTTCACAATCACTTTTAGTATCAGTAGGTTCGTGAAATACATAAGATTGTAGCACGTGAATGTGAGTTTAATTCGAAAGTTCTAATCACTACGCATATTTGCAGTATTTGAGGTGAATTGATTAGACTTCCTAATTTTAATCAGCCACTCTCGTTACGGTACAGCGCGTTCGTAGTCCCTTTCTAAGCATTCGCGTTAGGCGATCGTCGGTGCACGTGGTAACTAAGCAGGCTTGGCGTAATGGACGGTCCTTTGAAGCAGTTTCTGTTGTTAAAAAGCGTGAAGGAACATCATATCCATATACTGGAAGGTACGGAAACACTTTGAATGTTACTGAATGTATTTAGCGTGAGAATACACGTAAACTGAGCTGGTTTTGACATTGCAGCATCATGAATATATGCATGTATGTTATACCATATTGCTATCTGCTATTCCAGTGTTTCCCAACCCCGAGTCCGCGGACTCATTTGAGTCCGCGGAAGGTCCTTGGTGAGTCCGCGAACACAGGAATTTTCAGTAACTTAATCGGCTCGGCACACTTTTTCTTCCACTTCCGATACGATTTCGGAACATGTAATTGACAGACCTACGGGGCTCGTTCACTTTCGGACCAAAGTCATTGCAGCCTTACGGAGAAAATAGCTTTTTGGTCCGAAAGTGAATGAGCCCCGTCCTGGTCCGGTTTCGTCCAATTCCGATTTGAGAATTAGGCCGAGTGATTTGCAAAATACCCATTTTGAAATGTTAGTAACCTTAATAGCTGTCATAGAAAATGCATAGATACCTCAAATATGTGACTGGCGGCACTCAACTTCAATAGTGCTTTCAGAACTACATTCATTGCAGTAGAATTTATTACCTCGGTGACTTTTCGGGTTTCCCTTATCAAGAATTACCGGCACCATAAAAAGGATAAAGAGTTTGTATACAATCTTTCAATATTCCATTAATATATTCCCCTAATTGTCTGTGTAACGTCTTCTGAGTATCGTATAATTTGATTCTCTATTATCCCTTTATTATGACTACCGGAGTACCGGTACAGCTGACTTTGGCCAGCTACCGTTCCTTTTTATCATTGCATTGTTACGTCATATTTTGCCAATTTGGATTTTGTTTGAATCTCTTTCTATATGCTTCTTATTGTGCCGTTACCTCTTGTTGATAAGGGGCATACGAAATTCCTGTAAGTTAATAAATTATACTGCAGTGAATGTAGTTTTGGAAGCAATATTAGAGATATACCTCAACAAGCGATGTTTGGCCACGTATATTTCAAACGCAAGAACAACGAAACAGCACCACTACAAATTGATCAGCATTCCAAGCATTATTGGTTCTCCTGATATTTTCTGTGTCTTGGGCAAACCAGTTGGTTGCACGTATCACAGGTAAAACGGGTATGCTTTGCACATCTGTCGCATCATCCTGGTTTGATACCAATCACGCCAGGTATAAAACGCCAATTATCGCCAACTGGAATTTTTCAAAATGCCCTACATTTATGTTCGAGGTATAGCCTATTGCTAAAATTGTCATAAGTAATTTTATCACGGTCATAAACTCTACAATTTTAGTCGGATTCACTTGAATTTAGTACGGCCGGACTCGGAATTTAATGCCGCGTGTTCACTATTAACAATTCACATACAGAATATGCCAGGTATAAACCCCTGGGACAGCTCTTTATACACTACACACGTATGCGGGACCGTAACTGCCGTACACCAAACCCCCATAATTGAGGGGGGGGACCTCGAAGGGGGGCCAAAATTATTCGTGAATTAACATAAATTATAGAGTGTTTTTTGAAAATTTATGCAACTTTTTAGAAAAATTATATTATTATATCATGTTCCGAAACGTCTCGCTCAGCTCGACCGATAAATCTGAATGCATGAGCAGAGATAGCATAAAAAATTTACTACTAGATGCAATCCCCGATCATGTCGACCGATTCAATCATGATTATGGAATATATTTTCACGCCTCGCGCGGTTTATTCGAAACAAAACGACTGAACGAACGGTGCAAAAATTTCGCCGAGAAGTAGCGGTAAAAACGTATCGGAAGGGGGGTCTGGGGGTGAAGCCCACCAGAAGGTAGGTTTAAGGCCTGTGTGGCCCAAGACCAACGTTTTGTTATTGAGGGGGGGCTGAAGAAGTGCTGTTACGGTCCTGCACGTAGGCACATTGCACAGGTTTCCGGTGCGATATACGCTGAGTGCTGGTGATTGATTATGGCGACTTGTTCACTTACAGACTATTTAGGAAATTACAAATAGTAGGGACATGTGCTAATCACAGAAACAATCTATAGTTGTCTAATATAAGTGGAAATCGAGATGTGGTCTGCATTACTGAAAAGTTGCTTGAATTGCAACGCCGACAGATGTGGAAAGACAGATTTAAGAAAGCTTCCTTGACTCAATTTTAGCTCATTTTTTGTTGATACCGTATTACACTCCCTTGGAAAAAAAATTCAGTAATATATAGCTTGAGTCCGCGGGTATACTGGCGAGCTTGAGATGAGTCCGCGGGTAAAAAAGGTTGAGAACCACTGTGCTATTCAGTAGCGGTCAATTTCACCGAATGTACTTAGTGTGAGAATACTTATAAACTGAGCTGGTTTTTACACTTTGACATTGCAACAGCGTGATACCGTATGTTATTTTATAAACGTGTAGTCAGGCTATTGCTTGCATGTTACGGTACCCCTTATTGATGTCTCCTATTCAGTAACGGTAAATGCTGCTTGATGTATTTAGCGTTAGAATACTGTTAGCTGGTTTTGACATTGAGACAGCATGGATATGCTATCCACGTTTCGGTATGCTGCAAATGTTTCGATAATCTACTGCTTGTGCTTGTATGTTATCTGATGGTATTCAGTAGCTGTAAATGTATATAGTGTGAGAATACTAAATAATCTGAGCTGGTTTTGACGTATTGACATTGTAACAGTCAGCGTCAATATGATATGTTTTGATAGGCTGTGCCTCTGTGTTATCCTTTTTGATAGCATTTATTCAGTAGTATAGGCCTACTACTAGGAAACTTTTAGGCTCGAGCATCCATCAATGAGATAGCATATTCCTCCCATCCATCCTGGTGGTAACGGGGGAGCCAGGTAAAGCCCCCAATATTAAAAACACATGCCTATGTATTAGTATTATCTGATGCTATAAGTTGCACCTCCGTTACTGCTATACGTTGCACCTCCGTTACTGCTATAAGAAGGATGGCATGAATGAGCAATCATATTGGTGAATGCTCGAGCCCCAAAGTTTAGGAAACCAGTACGGTACGATATTATTGTAGCACTACTAGTGACCTGCATTTGAACAATGCTGAAAATCCACTCGTTTATAAAATATAAAGGAGGATTGTTGTGGTCCATTGTAGACAATGACAACAGGGTAAACAAATGAGTAGCGGTATTGCTTCGCGTAGCTCGTTTAACGGTGGTGTTGCAACAATTTGAAGATGTACAGTACTATGTTTCGAGCAAATCTCAAAAATATTTTACATTGTAATATTTGTTTTAAGTGTAAGGTACTAGAACTAAATAATTCTCAGTTCATCTTGGAATCGTGATGGAATACGTCACTTTATTGTAGGCTTTGTGTCATTCAGGTGGGTAACATTTATGAAAACTAAATACACTGTAATGCATAGCAGGGGAGGGTACGCCTTTCAGCTCGTGGACCGCATTTAACATCTTGATCCATTTGCGGGGCGCACTTTATAAAATTATGGTGATAAACAAAAATGCAAACGTTGGTGGAATTTCATGAGCTGGTCAATCTTGATAGCTTGACCTTGGTTCGAAGGATTTCAGTGTGCAGTGGAATTAATTTGAAATGTCCCAGAGCAGCTTCAGAACGAACTGATTGTATTGTGACTATACATTTGCCTTATATTGCTCAATTTCTTTCAGAAAATGAGGTTGATTCTGCTGCGTTCAGTTTACTTCTTGAAAAGGATTTTTTTGATATGTTTGCTGGCAAAGTGGGTGTTGCACGAAAATTAATGGCCATACAGGAAGTATGATGCCTGCATATGTAGATAATTTGCACCGCCAATATTTGAAATCGTTTATCTTTCTTGACAGTCTTGGATTAGACTAAATATTGGCCCGTCTGATACTGAGTCGTTCGAAGTCTCTGGTTCTACTATGCCTGTGTCATCGAGCAATGCAGAGAGTGACATGACAAATGAAGAGAAGTCGTTGACAGAGGATTTTGTACCGGTGCGAACATCTTGATCGTAAAACAACATTTTAAGAATTAATCATGTCTGATCTGTTCTCAGGAGTTAAGAAGGGAGGATGCAATGTTTCCAAAATCGACCAGCATCTGTGAAGAGTTCGCTTCAGCTACAAATTTTGCGTGGGTATGTTGGTCCTTGATATAATCGACATGCTCGTCATGATAGCTTCAACTTCAGATATCTAACCAGCCAAGGTCAATACAACCTGAAGACATTGCTGTTGGCGACCAGTTGGAACATGATGATTTGGAATCTCGTACCAGCCACGACGAAGACAGTCAGGTTAATATTAATAACAAAAGCTGCATGGATGAATTTATATTATTGCCATGTTTTTTAGGAGACAGAGTCATCTGGTCCCCACGTACCTCGTAGAAAAAAATCATGCCTTTACCGAAATTCAGAATTTCTATAGAATCGGCATTGCGCAATGGTGACAGTACATATTGCTTGCATGCTGTCATTCACGAATGTGCTCATCATATACTACGCCACGGCGATATGAGTACTAATGATCAATATGCAGCCTCTTGCAGTAGATTATGCAAAACCTACCCCTGCCTCAAGTATCCGGGGAAACATGATTATGTAAGCCAAGCTACTTGATTTTATACATCGTTACCAATTGAGTAATGCATTATTTATACAGTCATACTTTTCGCATAAACTGTCACAAAGGATTCGGACGATTCGCCATGGCCGGAAAATAGATTCATCATCCGTTAACACCGGTGTACTTGACGGTAATGAGGTTGATTAACTTGCACTTATTTGTATTTATTGTATGAAAAAACTGCAGCCTCCACGAGCACCTTCACTGAGGAAGAGGCCGATGAGATTCTTCAATCGGAATTGAAAAAAACGAAATGTAATTGGCCAAAAATTATTGTGCTATTCAATCGTGTGCACTTCCGTCGTCGTAGACTGCTATCGGAAATAAAATCAAAGAGTGTCTGCTGTATTTTGAAGACGATCCCTACACTGAGTGATATCAGGCTGGTGAGTATTTTTTATCACATCATCAAGTATGGATGAGTGATGAGTGGTTCTCAGGTGCTGGACCGTGGCAAGTTTCCAGTCAGCAAGCGAAATGTATTAGGACAGTTCTTCCCAAAAATCTGAAAGGAGGCGCAAAGCTGCGGTAACCTGAAAAATTTTCTCGTGCATTGCGCAAATTCTCACCAAGTCATGGTTATTGCTCTGTGTATAGTCCTTTTTTCATATCTGAGAATTTGCTCGTCAGCGCTCATCAGTCATAATCTTTCATGCCATCAAACTTTCGTGGGAATTGTTAGCTTCCTGGTTGGATTTTGTGATTTGACAATGTGTGGTCTGCGAAATTTGTGTCAATCATAAAGGGGGCGCGTGTCTGAAAAAGCTTGAGAACCACTGTATTAGAATTTATATCAATTCAAAAATGTTAAAAGTTAGACGCTTGTCCATTATTCAAGAAATGAAACATCAATTTTTGAATTGATTTTGAAGTCGGGAACAAACTGCCAACTCCACGATTAATTGCTTCAATTAATTTTATTCAGATAAGGGAGGAATTTAAAATGATGACAACAGTTACATTTACGTCAATGAAGGAAAATTACATTGAGATGCTCAGGACATTTGATAAAATGACACAAAGTAATTCCAATGAAGAGGTGAGATCTGTCGTTCATCTGTTTATTCGTCCCTATTCAAAACAACTGCAAAATTTTACAATTAAATTTCCACTTGTTATATATTGATCCCTAGCCTAAGTCATTTGTCAAGATAAGTCATCACATTACGCCCATGTATAAATTTGATATTACTATGTTTGTTGCCTAATGCTTTAAATCAAGATGCAGAAGAATGTTATTTTTAGGGAGATGAGGTTGATGAAGTGAACTGTCTGCTTCTGCTCCAAGCGAAGTTGAAAGACAACAGAATAAAAGTCAAGTCCCAAGTGGACGCCCTCTCACTGAGCCAGGTAATATTATCTTCAGTGTTGTGCACTATATTAATTTGATGCAGTATTTTTGCAATAATCATAGATGGAGTGCTAAATCCTCAATTTCCACTTGGCCNGATACGTATGCTTGTCAATCTCGATATCATATTATGGTTTCATTTTTGGACACTTTTACTACTTACTACTCCATCCCATATTATTACTGGTTGTAACATAAGTTATGTCCAAATGGCCATAGTTTACAGATCTGGCAGGCAGTGGTAGGATTTTACATATTTTTCAGACAGCGCATCTAATGTGATTCTATAAACTATTTCAAATAAGTTCAGTGTCAAATTTGTAATCGTTCTTCTCATTCTTTCAAGGCACACAATTTGAATTTGAGCAGCAAGAAGATGGAACCACCACACCTTATTTTTGCACGCCACGAATCGAGAAGTCACCAAGGCTGGGTAGTAGCTGATGGAAAGATTATAAAGTGCTTGGGAGAAGACGGTGTTTTCGGAATGGTCCTCGACCTTTTTGGCTTCTATTATGCCCTGGACTTGGCTTATCCGAAAGACTTCCAAATTTTGGGCTTTTTGCAGCAGATCGTTGTGAAGGATAGCAAAAATCCTTTTTATAAATCTGCCAAGTTTGTAGACTTTGAGAAACGCTTTCTTGATTTTTGTTTCAATTAAAAGTGATCAACATTACCCAGATACAGACTTGAACAACTAAATAATTCTTGTGTAATTGGGTGAAATTTCAGTAATTTAATTCTAATATAAATGCTACAGTAGAACTATATAGTACGAAACGAGCCAGGCCGATGTTTACGTGAAATCAGTAATTCCAATTTAATTAGACAAAAACTAGTGATAATTCTAATTTTGGTCCAATCTGGATACGACTGAAACTACAATTCTGATTTAACTCAAATTTGAAAAAAAATGTTGGTAGTTGTTGTAGTTGTAATTTCAATATAATTCAGCGAAATGCCTGTAATACAATATGGCTGTGAAATCTTTTATTGCTCTTATACGAATTCTAATCTAATTGTGCGGATTCCTGAAAATAACACGGGAGAACTGTATTGTGCGAAACAAGTCAGGCTTGGTGATCAGACATTTGCCGTACTCCGTACTAGAATGAACTCTGATTTGATATTATAGAGTGATTTACTGTCCGAGCTTTCTTGTAATTGGTAATTTTATATCTAATGCAATTTGGAAAAAAACTAGCTATACTTNTAATTTTAATATTGGTTGAAAAAAAAACTGAAGCTATTCTTTTATTTCAACTCTAATTAGGGAANATCTTAGTTGATTTTTTAACTCTAATCTAACTTGATAAAGATGAGTATTTTCTAGTTGTTCAAGTCTGACCTNATGTATATACTTGNAATGTAACCACGAAAATTTCTTTCAGGCCTGATTACCGGGCGGAATTTNTTTTATATGGTCAGGAAAAAACCTGAATTTGTTTNAGTGTNAGTGATACAATTGTTAATAAGCTTACTTGTGGATNGCANACTGATAGTGCCTTGCTTTNAACTGATTCAATAAAATCTGAATTTATTTCGAGCCCTGTGTTTACGTGCNAGGTCAAGCGGCNNTACAGTGAACACTTTTAGGATGAACACNTTTTAGGTCAACACTCTGAAATTGAACACTTTGCAACACTTATGGGCGTTCAATTTTTGGATCACGTTTCGTGTTCAATTTTCCGTGTTGAGCAACACTTCAGAATTTACAGTGTAGCTGGAACCAGGACCAAAACAGCAATTCGTCCCCCAGTCCAAACGTTGGTCTTCGGCCCCCGTAGGGTGGTAATCTCAAGTTGGAGATTGAATTTCGTCACGAAATTTAGTAATTGCAATATATCAGCCCACTATTAATTATAATCCTCTCTCAGCCCGCGATGGTCAGATATACCTGGTAGAGTTTATTTGTTTGAGGTGATCGTGGTGTTTGTCGACTACCACAGACAATTACACCAAGCCGATTTTATGCATTTTCGATTCCGTATCTGCCGACTTGTAGCACGGCCCACTTCTAAGCTTTTTGTAAGACACCGCTTACGTGGATGAGGCGGCGAGGAGGAACCTAGATAAACCTCCAACACTTAGGTAGGGGTTCCGAAGTCGACCTTGTTCAGACTCGAACCCGCAACCCATTGGTGTTGCAGCCGTCGTGGATTATATCAATGCGCTATCTTTAGGCTTACCATATTTCGGAAATGAAAAAAGAGGACACTTTTTCAGAAAT
>ATSW01008721.1:0-13142 GCA_000444245.1 Botryllus schlosseri | reverse complement strand
CCGACTCAGTTGGCAGTTGCCAGTAGCAAGTTCCGCACAAATGTGCCGTGGCACATCGGCTGAGAACCATGGGAAAGTCCAGGGCCGATTGCCCGCCTACGAATCGCGGCCAGCGAGTGTTAGCCTAAATGCTGTCCCTTAGGCATAAAAACACTCCCCTTTCCTACCTCACGACGCCATTACGAAAGGCTCGCGCGTCAACACCTCGTGAAAAGAAAATACGAATGCGGATGGGCTACTTTCACCGGATATATATAATCTGTTACGGTGGACAGAGCGTGGACGTGATTAGAGAGACTCTCAGTCTTGACTACTAATTGGCATGTTGTAAGCCCCAAGGGGAGTTGCTAAATAAATATCGACAAATACTTGTGCGTCGAGGAATTCGGGGATATCTGGAAGTGCATAGGTTTAGAATCAACTTTTTAAACCTCCTTGGAATTATTGCAAGGAGGCGCGCTCGTTTTGGTCACGTCGAACGATGCTCTTCAAATCGCAGTGAATTTCAGTAAGGTATACTGACGGGGTTGTAACCAAGTCACAAGGCCCCGAGTCACAAGTCAATCTCACATTTACAGTTTTGACTCGAGTCTAGTCAAGTCATTTTCAATTCACCACCAAGCCAAGTCCGAGCCCAAGTCAGCGAGCAGAGGTTTGAATCCGAGTCATTATATTATGACTCGAGTCCGAGTCCAAGTCGTTGTGTTGATTGTTCAGTTTCCAGTTACAGTCTTGTTAAAGCCACTTTTATAGCTTTGTTTGGTGATATCGAATTGTTCGCATTTATAATACACTAATTTCCCTCACTTTTAGCAGTTTCTGGTCGCATTTTCAAGTATCAGTACCAATAGAAGAAATCCCATTAGTGTAGTTACTTTACTATTATTCGAAATTACAATGAAATGTCGGTCTTGGCCGTCTGAGTCTTGAGTCATATGACTTGGTTCGAGTCATGCGAAATGACTCGAGTCCAAGTCGAGTCAATAAACAGATTGACTCGAGTCGAGTCATTTCCGTATTTTGAGAAAATGACTCGAGTCAAGTCGAGTCATCACAAAATCGTGACTCGAGTCGGACTCGAGTCGAGTCATGACTGGAGTCATTACAACCCTGGGTAATGATTTCGTTAATATAATTTTTCACATGTACATGCGATCACATATAGAAAATGATGTCAGTTATACCACATTAAAGAAAACGTGGCATTTTGTGACCATTGTAATTTGCGAAAATGTTGCAGATAGATTTCGACTACACCAGTGGTTCCCAACCTTTTTGTCTTCATTCCCCACTTCAGATTTATTCCGAGCCTTCATTCCCCACCGCAGGACCATAACAACACTTTGTCAGCCCCGCCCATGCAAATAAGGTTGGTCTTGGACCCCCAGAACCACCTCAGCCCCGCTGAGCCTGAATGCTATTTCCGTGCAACTTATCAGCTACATTGGGTGTACTGGTAAGTGCGCCACCCTATTTCGACTGAACGCGCGAAGCGCGAAAAATTTATATAATTCGTGTTTGAATCAGCCAATATGATCGGGAATGCATATATTTTGCTCTCAATTTTTTTATCTCCGCTCAGCTCACGTAATCAGATTTGCCGGTAAAGATGAGTGAGGTTTGTTGGAAAAGGTATAGGACCCCTAAATAAGAATAGAACATCTTCGGGCGGACCCGTTGGTATATTGACTTCGTTACATTGTGCTATTTAGTGACCTCCTGTATCTGCTATGTCAAAATATATGGAAATCGCCGAAACTAAAAGGCACACACGATTTAAAATTGGTATTGCTTTACTGGTAAATACCAGTAAAGACTTGGGGTGCGGCAGTTACGATCCTGTTCCCCACTACCCAGCACTTTTGTCATCACAGAGCAGCTATTTGCTGGTTTGACTACACAAGACACCCAACCATGCCAGTACACAAGACGATCGCCAATAACTGCAACATAGAACGTATTGTTAACCGATGATAGTAATGCCCAAAATTCCGCGAAAGCGTTGTTTCACGTCAAACTAGTCGTTCCGGATGCGTTTGGATCATCCAGAGTTAAAAATGAGGTTTTGTGAACAACATGCAACATAATTTTCGATATATATATTCCAGAGCAGTTAACTGGTAACCGTAATTGCGCATGTGTCTCCGTGAATATGTAGACTGTCCTCTTCATAATTTTAAACAAATGCGTCTATTCCCCACCAGAAACCAGCATAGAATTCCCGACCAGTGGGGAATTCCCCACCGTTTGGGAACCACTGGACTACACAGACTAACAACTTTGTGCCTCATGTTTTACATTCCTTAATAGAGTCAATCAAGGTTTCAACGGCAGCTAGGTGTAAAAAAAGTATCGAAGCAATAACTCTCGCTGATGGCATACTTCTTACTGACATGGTACTCGACTAGAATGATTGCAATTAATACTCCATTCAGATAGGAGTAGTCGAATCGTCGTGCTCAGCACTATTACTACAATGTGTCGCATGCCAAGTGAAATGTTCGGTTGCGAATAACAACTCTATGTCGTTATATTTTGAGGTGATGAGGTTTGATGAATTCCTTCAAGACTGAATGTGCAGTGAATGTTTTTTTGCCACCGTAAATCTTCAACGTTATCGTTAACGTTATATGTCGGATTGAAGTTATCTTTCTTATGAAGTCAGTGTTCGTCGCCCCCGGCGCTCTGTCTCTTCCCCTTGAATAATGTGTGCAATTATTCAGGAGCGATACTAAGAATTTAAAATTAGATTTATCTCCGTGTTCGCAATTTCAAAATTTATTCGATAGCTTACATCAGTGATTTTAACGGGTTTCCGGCGTGAGATGTATAAAATTGCTAGTGTGTCTACTTTCTCGCTTAATTCCCATGGACCGCCGAACAACAATCAACTATTATGCAATATTTTTTTTTGTCCATGCGAAATAATTGCTGTATTATGTTTACGTATGCCATAAAAACACGAACAATCCAAGTTATGTGTAAGCGGTGTCTTCTAAATAAGCCTAGAAGTGGAGCGTGCCACAAGTAGGCATCTACGGCATGAAAATGAAGAAACTTTGCCATGACCATAGTAGTCGCCAAATACCATGAATACCACAAACAATAACAACAACAAACATAACTTCGGGTACGTGTTACTGAGACTACTTTAAATCTATGTTACAGGTATGGTTGCAAATAAAACAAAAATCAATTTTAAAAAAACATGTTTTTAAACAAGGCCTTTGTTTCAAACATGTTTTTTCTAGCCATGTCGTAACGAAGCTTTAATTGTGACGTCACAATGGATTGACATATAGGCAATTGAAAATATTGGGTAAATATTCTCCTCTGACGAAAAAGGACCCCGACCACTGTCATAAACAGACCAAAAATATCTCCTACCGGGACTACATTGTTATGCAGCATTTTGAAGGTTTGCGGTCATCATCATCAGAACGCCCATTCCGTACCAATAATCTATATCTGTTATATTCGGTTCGACGACAATTTCGAGCGCTCCAGCGACTCCACAACGTCTACCTCGATAAAATTGGATGCAAATCGTCCGTAAGCCCACACTACATGTTTTTCCACAGTATTCACACAATTATGCTTTGATTAAACAACGTTAAAAAAAAATTTTGTTCTTTTTAATAACGCATTTGTTTAAAACACTGTTTAAAATATGTTTTTAAAAAAGTGTTTTAAAACACCGTTTGTTTTAAATTCAACCCTAGTTACAGGGTTTTTTGATGTCTAATCAACCAAAAATCGGTTTGGTCTTCATCAAGTTTCAGATTTGGCTGAAACTTGTCTTTAAACATTGTGAAGTCTGCCTGAGTAAATAACTATTTAGTTCAAATGAATTCCAAAAGTATTTCTCGGGTTATCGCATGATAATGATATCGCACGATTTCTCCCGGCCCGCGAAGCAATTCTGAGTAGATTGAAAAATACTTATATTACACTGGTCTACACGATTCCTGCGCCAGGACTTCTTTGGGTGAATTGTACCAAATTTGGGGGGCGCAAAATACGAATCTGACGTTATTTCTGCTCCATCACATCACGTTTTGGAGATACTATGTATGTTGAATATTTCAACTTTTTCGAGGTACTTAAGTAGATTTTGGCTACTTGCAGTACTTACGGAATTGGTAATGTTTCACAACTACTTCAACATCTACCTGAACAGTATTCTAGATGAACTAATTACTTTTGTAATTTGTTTTTTGTAAAGTAGAAAGTAGGTCAGGGATAATATTGCACCATCATGAGTTAAATTGTCATTAAGAACGCGTAAAATAGACTCTGAATCACGGTAACTGAATTTATAAACGATTTCGTATATAGCCACCTCCGACTAACTGATGAAAGTATGCGACCACTCTCCCCCAGACCAAACATAATTAGATATTTACTGACTTTTAGTAACTCTCAGACCTTTCATTTCGTCTTCCACTTGAAGTAGTTTTGGCATGTCTTAGAAATGACTACTTCTACTTGTAATTGAGTAGCAATGTAAGGCGTTACTTGTGCTACTTGAGTAGCAACGCTGATCATTTCGACTGACTCTAGTTCATAGTAAAATATTACGGCAAATCAGAAACCACCAAAAATGTAAAGCTTTTTGTATTTAGAACTGGCGTTTAATCATGCAAAACACTAACAAAAAGCCTCGAAACTAACCAGCAATGCTAACATCTGGCTCTGTTCCAGCATAGAACACGTGGTATTCGGTGTAGGCCACAGAATGTTCTATGTCGAGAGGGATCGACTGTCCTAGAATCGATTCATAGTTATTTATATTGTGAAGTAACATGCACTTCAGGTTTCGTGTTGAGGTGTTAGTAACCATGGCCGTCTCCATTCGTCTGGGTGTCTATAATATACATTGCAAAAGAAGCCCTTTATGTCATGGCAATAAACCAAAAGAAAAACAGTTCAGAAACAGCTTTCCTCGATTCCGATAAAATGTGACAATATATGAAAACGGGAGAAGAAGAATTAGCATGATAATTACAGGTGGAAATTAATGACGATAAATTCTTTCCATTTATTATGATAAATACTTTTTTCTTTGGAAAAGCAGACATCCTGTTTCTTTTAGTGTTTCAAAACAAGCTTAAAGGGCCACATATTCGGGTCATGTACCAGAGGGAACAATTCTCTTCTACATAATATACCAACAATACAATGTTTATTGTTTGCAAACTTGTACGTTTTACGAAAGAGCAGTGTGCTGTCACAAAATGCATTGACTGATTAAGTTTGCAGGACGGATGTATAAAGATACAGATACATAACGTATGGAACTAAATTAGGTACGGAGCTGCCAATCACAATCTTTAAACGAAGGGTGGTATATAAAGATGATAACTGCTACCGACTAAAAATAGTTGCATCAATACATATAAATTTATGGGTTGAAAAGAGGTCCTGGTCGAAAGAAGATAGAGAACCGCTGGATTCAAGTTCACCGAAAACTCACTCATTCTGTACTACAACAACTCAGGTTTCATGCTAGATGATTTCAATAACAATATTTGATCTGTTTCTGTTGTATGCTTACCGTGATGTCACTAACGAAAGCCGAAATTTAATTAATTTACGAAAATGAGAAAAATTCATACGGAAAAAATCTGACGTGATGGAGAAATTCTGAGCACAGAATAGAATTAGGCAACCTTAAATTAGCCTAAATCAATCATTGAAATGCTGGGCGCAATTTTTTTCCGAAATTTGTAGACCAGTCATCTAACACATGTGTTACAAATGTTGAGATTTTATTTTGTAAGAGAAACTTCCATTAAATAATCCCTCAAGACAGTAAATGTCGATCATATTGATAGCCACCCGTCTGCATTGTTGTGATTTGACTCTTATTACTGCTAGGAACAATTCGCTGATTCACCTGGTGGTATAGCTGCTATAGATAACTGAACTAAAGTCGTAGCGTACTGTCAAGGAACTGAGATGCGCGCGCTGATATTAGGACAGAATTGCGATTCGATTATATCAGCGTGCACATAATGTCCCGCGTGCCAGATGACGTACATACAATCTGCGCATCTCCGATGCGAATAGAAACTAGGTCTCGTACCCTGATATTCTACACGGCAAGGCTAAGGTTTAGTTGACTTCGGTCATTCATGTTTGCCTACAATATTCTGACTTACAGAAGGTGTATCTCGTAACCGTGGAAAAATCTGTGTACGCACAATCGTATATGGACAATACAATGCCCAGTTGCCCACCCTATATGCCTGATCATTTTTATTACGTCGTGAAAGCTGCAGAAGTAATCCTCTTATGCCTCAATAAATGATTGTCAAAATTTTCGCTTGCATAATCGCCGGTATTGCGAGCCCACAGTGAATGAATGGTCCTCTTACGTAATGGTCAATTTGCAACCACCCCTCTCGGACTAGGCACCCTAGGCATCATCATCACTTCATAGCAACAATCAGGGCCGCGCTCGTCAATCGTATTCGATAATAATCAATGAATAACAGTAGGATCATACAAACGTAAGCATGGTTGAAGAATAACAATTTAAATTCATTGGATGTAAGGTTTAGTAAACAAAAGAAAGAGAAAGTTGCTAGAAATAGCACATTACCAGCGCCACATTTTAAGCGGTCGCAATATAACTATGGAAAAGCATAACTATGAGCACTATAATCGACGCCTCGACACGTGAAGATGAACCGCCAGCATCGTAAATTTCTGTGGGTAAAAGTAATATGTCAAATAGCCTTTTGAAGTCCGCTCAACTTATCAAAACGACATTACTTACCGCAATGTTCGCCAATGTATGGTTTTTGACACATGCATGTGCACTGGCTGACGTCCAATAAACCACCGTTTTGACACAAGGCTCCATCGCAACAGAGTCCCTCGCTATCTTCGTATAATCCCTCTGAAAATTGAGAATCAAGCNTGGTCAACGCATTCTGTAACATTATTATTCATTTAAAGACTTCTTAGTCCGGGAATTATCAACAGGAAATCGGAAATCAACTCAGGTTCACGTACCATGACATTATTCAAACACTACTTGGTCCGGAAATTCTCACCTGTAGAAGTAGTGATGCTCAATCAGACCAAAACTACATAAAAACAAGTAGAAAAATTGGCGTGTATAAGTGCATTTACATTTTAAGATGAGAGACATTCATCTTTGGACACGTTTCCTTCATCCCGTTTTTCTTTATTTCGCAAATATATTTCCCATATTGAATTGATAGTATATAGTATATTGAGGATCCCATATTGAATTGATAGTATATAGTATATTGAGGAACTCACAGTCTTTACAGCCAGCGATCCTCCAAGAATTTTGATGGAAATTAGGCTAATAGTCCATGAGGCCGCTCGATATTACTAATAATCCAGCGTGCGCTCTAAGAACACACTGATTATATCATCACATGCTGATAAGTGAACACTGAATACATATACAAACTATACATCACCCTGTGTGAACTGGTAACGACGATTGACAAAATTGAGAACCACAACGTGCCGCAATTACGCAGCGTATCACGTCCGTCCATGAATGCACGGATGCCACATATACTTAACTGTTCATGTGTTCATGCTGTAAATTATATTATCTAGGAATCACGCGAATATGGTGGAATAGCCACGTCGCTATATATCGGTATGAGCAAATACGAGACACCAGACAAACGCTATCAAAATATGTGATTTGAATCTTAAAATCAAATCCCATAGAATGTCACGACCCTTGCGCAATGACTCGAGTATAAGTCGAGTCAATCAAATAGCGACTCAAGTCTAGTTTGAGTCATTTCCCCTATAGCCAAGTCAATTCACGAGAAAAAAAGTCTAGGGGCTAAATTAATGTGACAGTAGGCATTAGTGGTCAAGGTAGTCATAGTCACAGTCGGTACTCAAGTAGAAGTAACAGTAGTTTTATAAAAAAAACTGAAACTGTCAATAGAGTAGTCATAAATCACTGGCACCTGAGGAATAAGTGCGAATAGGCAAAATCTACATTAAATGTTTCGTTGCTCACCACATCTGGCAGTATGAATACACTATAGAGTTGAGCCGATATATACCGGAGAGCAGACTATTTGACAAGTGGGCAATATGATACTGAAAGGTAGAAGATAACAAAGATAAATATATCGCTAAAATAACTTACTACATCGCCCGCACGTCTGCTTGCACTGATCGTATTGCATCGGATTACATCGTGCTACTCGTTTTCCCGGCGGTAACATCCTAGGACAGTCCGGATCCATATCATTACACAGACCTTCGAAAATAGGCGAACAGTCGGGATTTAGAGTCGCCTACTATATAGGCGTATCAGTACTATTCCGTATATATGTCTGTGGTAGACCGTTTATGTTTTATCAAGAACTTTGAACAATTCTGTAATGCTTAAGTTTGCATTTAAAAAGATTAAAAAGGAAAAGCAGGAATTACATGTTCGGTCCAGTTGCGCATGATTAATCTCGTCTTACCTGAGCAATCGAGCCCATCCCAGCCCGGAGCGCAGTCACAACTACACGACGTTTGGTTCAGCTTTCCGCAGTTATAACAATCTATGGAGCATTCTGATTCCGTGGAACAGTCTTTCTCGGTTTTCAGTGTCGGGTCTTCGGGCCAGAATTCTTTGTGGACGGTGCTTCTACATTCAGCTGCGAGAGAAAGTAACATTATCGGATGCCATTTAATGATAAAAACCCAATCCACTGAGTTATCATGGGTGATGAGATGGAGTATTGGTATAATCCACAGCTGTTACATCAATAGGTGGCGGGTTCAAGTCCGAGCGAGGTCGACTCCACAATCCCTTCCCAAGTATTGTGGGTTTATCTAAGCCAGGGGCGGGCAACTTCTCTAGTCAGCGGGCCGGATATAGGAAAATTAAGTACTTGGCGGGCCGGATTGCTGAATTTGCTGAACCATTTATTCACATATACAAGGAATAAATCGTATTTAATGAATGTATTTTAACGGCAGCAATGTCACTTCACAGCCATTTCTCTCCGATAATGACGAAGACAATGTGGATTTGAGAATAGCATCGTCATACAGGCGCCACCATGCCTGGTCCTCTCTGATCAATAAACACAGGGTGCAATCCTTAATTAAGATTTCAAGGCGTTCGATAAGTCCAGCCTACCCCAAATTTACAAAGATATCAATTCACTAGGGTTGAGTAGGTGGCGAGATAGCGTCGTTGTTCCTCAACACGGCGCAAAGCATTTTAGGGGGCCTGCAAAGCCTCTACATTTGAAAAGTCACCCCGCGGTTGGATTCAACGGTATCGCAGATAAACTCGCCAAAGAAGCTGCTACGTTTCCAACACAACGATTATCCGGTGAAATCCCACTCTCCCTACAAGAAGCCAAAATAATTATCAAATAACGGACTCACACAAGATGTAAAAACCAATTTGAAACGAATGATTCCGAAAATCTCTACAAGCGAATTTACGCAGCACATGATATCCCGCAGCCACTGGGACTATCAAAAAGGGAGACAGCAATATTGTTACGGCTTCAGACTGCATTGCAAGCGGAGCTGAACGGGCGCGCACCTACAGAGAATTGGTTGTCAAGAAGATCGCCTTCATGCCACATGTGGCGTCATAGAGACGGTTGAGCATTTCTTGTTGCAATGTTCTCCATATAGCTCGGAGCGAAACTAATTTAAGGAGATAGCATTACGAAACCATGTGCCAATAGACGTTGTATCACTTCTCGGCAACCCCTACACAATTTTGCCTATGATATGATTACGTTTTCCTCACCGAGAGGCAACTATAATGTAGTAGGATAATCGAGCGCCTACAACACTTTGGCCTCGTGAACAAGGCCGTAGCAGTTGAGCGCCATAACCCTCAATATACAATATACATACATACTAGCGTCGTTGTTCAACTGTGTGGCCTTATTACTCTCGATATTGAATTCATGCGGCCGGCGTCCTCTACGAAATTTGAAGAGTGGCCGGCGAGCCGTTTGACGAGTTGGCAACGACTGGCAAGCGGTGTGTTACAAAAGCCTAGGAGCACTGTGTAGTGCTACATATCGGCAATTGCGGAATCAAAAATAAGACATATCAGCCTGGTTTAAATGACCAGTGTAGTCGACAAACACCATGATTACCACAAACGACATTAGGGTTGAGTACATCATAAATGCCGATAATGCAAGTGTTCTCGCTTCTCGCTTCGACGCAATGCGCATACGCGTATATAATAGCATACAGTCACTAAAATTGGATCTAGTAAGCAAGTTGTGGGGAATCTCGGCAGACTGAGGCCGCGGGCCACATTATCATGTAAGACGGAAACAGTCCGCGGGCCGGACAAAATCCCTTAGCGGGCCGGATCCGGCCCGCGGGCCGTATGTTGCCCGCCCCTGATCTAAGCCCTACGTCGCCAGCTAATTCGCGTCAGCGCAGTGTTAAAAAGCATAGAACTGGTCCGTGCACGCTATACGTCAACAGCTAAGGATGCAAGCGAGATAGTGTAATGGTGATGCATCGAGCTTCTTGATCGGTAGGTCATGGGTTTGATCCCTGTTAGGATCAGACCACAGAATCGAAAACTGGTATCCGCGGCTATCCTGCTAGGCGCTCAGATAGCATGAAGGGGAAAAACGGTGGTGCAGACTGTAGATGACCTTACGGTGGTATCGCATCTCCGTCATCAAAGCATCTCGTTGCTGCAGGCGAAAAAATATCAGCTCTGTCTCTCAAATAATGAATTTGGTGTAAATGACCATTGTAGTCGAAAACACCATGAATACCACAAGCAACAACTGAGTCTTGATAATGCTGAGCATTCTTTCAACCAATCATCAATTGGTGCCTTCGCCCAGTAGACTACTGCATGTGGGCTAGTCATCTAGTAGTCACTAAATGCGAGCAGAGGTGGCGAAAGTAGTAATTCTTGATACTCAACTAGAAGTAGAAGTAATCGTAGCAAACCTCTACTCAATTACAAATAGAAGTAGCCATTTATAACACATGCCGAGACCAGTTCAAGTGCAAATAGAACATGAAGATGCGAAAAGGATCCCAGCATGTCATAGAACCCAAACGTAGATTTGGTCTAGACGTGGCAAACGTTCAAGTTGACTGGAGGAGGTATGCTTACTAAATAATAGGGTGCATTTTCGTAACTATTGACACTCCCAATTCCTTCATGTTCGAAAAATCTAGTTACCGGCATGGAAGGGTATTTATTCCGTTCGTTATAATAATGTCACTCATAAACTTGACAGAGACATATTCTAAAACTGCCTTCTACTTGACTAAATCAAAAACGTAAAAAGTATAAATAATTTTGCCCCAAAAATCTTACGTAGAAGTGGAAGTAGCCAGAAATGTAGTCTAAAATGAAAGCTACTTGAGTAAGCAGTGCAGGTAGGCAAAACCTACTTGAATACTCTGAAAAAGTAGAAGTGCTTTGTTGCTGACCACATCTGGCTGCGAGCACGCTGCAAACTATGCGCAATGTGCATCCGAAATTCACCATAATCCACCTAGGCTATAAATTATAAAAGCCATCCTCACCGCACAATCCGCCCTGACATAACGCAGAACCCGACTTGCATTCGGTGCAGAATGAACCTTTTTTGTACGGCCACGGAATCACAGGGTTATTCATCGGCCGCTGATAGTCACAGACAATAATAAGGCTTCTAATCGGGGCTTCAGTGCAATCAGTACGTCCGCATCCAACATACACGGACTCTGCTGTGACCACCTACGAAGAGATAGGTCAGATCATTCGTACGCATAATATAATATTGTAGTTTGGCAGATCTTTGCCATTAGGCTATATTTCGACTACATCGTCATTTCACCGCCGGGTATTATACTCGCCTCACCTCAGCACGCTGTATCATAGGGTTGCATTTCAAACAAGCATGTTTAAAACAAGGCACTTGTTTAAAACATGTTTTATTGTGTGTTTTTTACGCCATGACGTTACGAATATTCAGTTGTGACGTCATATCGGATTGTCATTGACAATTGAAAATGCAGGTTAAAGATAGCTTCTTGGGCGAAATATCTGCCTACTATAGCTGTTGAACCACTGAGCTATATATAACTAAACTATAGATAACTAACCTACGGATAGATGCGCATCACGTGATTCACGGTCAAGTGATGCTAGAGTCGCAGATTTGTTGTCGCTTCATAGCATGAAACGGCAACGTAATTGCTAATCCCATAGATGACGACCCGAGCGCACAAATTCATTAACGTTGATATTATTCGCAAGCTACAGTCGCGCTGATTCTGATAATATACATTAAATTTTCACCAAGGCAATGGAGCCACCCCGAAAAAGCCTTCAAAGTCTGAAAATCGGCATTGTGCTAAACCAGGGGTGGGCAAACTTTTGAGCTCGCGGGCCGCATTCAACATCTAAATCCATTCGCGGGCCGCACTATATAAAATTGGGATTATAAACCAAAACGCAATATTGGTATTTGATAATATAGTGAGGACATGGAGATAATATATGTGGTTATTTAAAACAAACGAAACATTGCTTTGATGATATCGTACTCGCGTCAGAACATATAGTGGCGAGATTTCATCGGCTGGTTGACCTCAATAACCAATTTGTCAAAACTATAGAGGCAGCACAGTGACCATACAATGGTCCTTGCGTTGTTGCGATTGTTCAGAACAATGCCGATTTTCAGACTTTGAGGGGTATTTCGAGGGGGTTCCATTGCCCTGATAAGATTTTGATGTATATTATCAGAATCAGCGCGACTGTAGCTTTCAAATAGGATCAACTTTATTAAATTTGAGCGCTCGGGTCGTCATCTATGGGATTAGCAATTACGTTGCCGTTTCATGCTATGAAGCGACACTCGACCGTGAATCACGTGATGCGCATCTATCCGTAGGTTAGTTATCCATAGTTTAGGCTTACCATACGTCCTCATTTAAGAGGATTTGTCCTCTTTTTTGACTTTTTTGAAAGTGTCCTCGGAGGACGCCCTTTTGTCCTCTTTTTTGAGATTTAGAGCAGATTTAGAGCAAATTGTGAGTGATATGCCGCATATCAGCACAGAAGTTAAGCTCCGACGGGTATTTCGGAGTGAAAAACGGTGATTTTAGCTCTGGGCGAAAAGATGACC
>ATSW01008720.1:0-11664 GCA_000444245.1 Botryllus schlosseri | reverse complement strand
CAATTACATTACAATTACATTGAAAAATGTACTTAATTACATTCAATTACAATTACAAATTACAATTGATCCAACTCTGGTGTAGACGTGAGGTTCGCGTTCTGTGTGTGAATGTGAACCTCAGAGATTTAGAAGTTCACGTTCACAAACTAACCTTGGTAGGTTCTACACTGTGAACCTTTTTCATGTATTAAGCCCAAAACCATCTTTCTAGTGTAAGCGGTTATCAATATATAGTGAAATTAGCTATTTTTGGCTCGTTCTGTAAAATTGCACGACTACTAGAGGGTGCACGAGCCCAAAATTATTCCAGAAATTATTTTTTTGATATTTGCCACCACATATGAAGTGTCTGTTTTGAAATTCGAAATTTTCCATTCTTCACTCGCCCCCTGATGGAAACTTGTCCCCAAACTACCCTTCAATTTTCAAAATCGAAATGGTACAAAGCAAGCGGTCAAGTGAAAGTGCTCCAAAAATAAAACCACGAGAGCAGGCAGTGCAAGAAGGCAAAAAAGTGCTTTGAAAATGTAGAAATACATTGTTGCCAAGTCTGTATTTTAATGTAAGGCGGCAAGTTAATTTATGTCGTACACAAATTCGCAGACGGCCAGTCGTCAATGGCAAACAGCACGGACGGCTCGTGGATCGAAGTGAAGAAACAGAAAGGCGCGAAAGCTGGAAAGAAGGTGATTTCGTCTGTTTTACTGCTCATGTAAGCCGAGACAACCGACTCCTTCCTTCCAGGACGAGACTCACAACGATTCTCTCATCTCGGACGCCAGCAACCCCCCGGACGACCGGGAGGAGCTCGATTTCATGCTGGACGCCGAGATGGAGGAGTTGAACATCAACAAGAGGAGCTTTACGAAATGGGACTCCGACTCGGACGAAGACGACATCACGGACGCCGACTTGAAGAAAATCATTATCGTAACGCAGGTTAGCGACTGGCAGATGACCGTATTAAATATTGTCCATCTTCTTCCCATGTTCTCTCAGACTCCATTAGGACCCTGCAATCTATAGTGACAGCAAGGAATACATTTATGTGTAGTCAGCAAATAAACTTCAGCTTACTGATCACGACAAACGCAACGCCTCACAAAAATGACTATAGGCAGGCAGCCATAACCCAGTTTCTGGTTACACTTGACCACAAAGCCATTGCTCTGCGAGCCTCTAGAGATGCTTTTCAGCTTCGTGAATGGTAATTTAGGCGAAACTGCTCCATATTTTTCATTCTTTCAAAGTTTTGTGATCTGTCTAGATTTGTTCGAAAAACAATCAAAATGGGTCGAAAAAAGATGCAAATATTGCAAAATATTGTTTCTTTTTTCAAAAAGATTTTGTTCCCCGGATTTCTTATTGGTCCTGTACATTAGGCCTACTAGTTGAAGATTTGTGTTCTCCAGTTGCTTTTACAAGTAAAGAGTTGTAGGTCAGGTATTCCTTGTAGCGATATTGCATTGGCCGTGTCAGTTGCCGGTTCTCAACCTTACGTCCTGTCGATGACGATAACTTTAATGTGTGCGTACTCCGTATACTTTGTGTTAATCGTCGTTAATCGACTCCGTTATCGCCGTGAATCATTAACTACCGACGTTAATAATACCTTGTCGAAGCGGTTATCTTTCCAATATCTCCTTTTTTGTGCAAGATGTCAGGACACTCGTTGAACAAACTCGACTGCAAATCCACAGCGGCGGTCTGTTGAGACAGCTTGCCGCGACGTATATTCATCGGTAAACCCCACACGCATTGACGTTTTGGTGCATTGTCTATATTTAGCATGGACCCTTTTTCCCTGGTGATTTGGTATGAGGATCTAATGAAGATGGTCTATGTCCGCTCTGTGCTGTCAACTGTCCTGGAACAACCCCTTGACTGTTGCATGGCTAGAAAACGTAGTTGGATTCGCTTGCAATTGTCCTACATCGTTATTGTGTCAATGTCATGGTAATGCTGGGTTTGTTGTACTGTTTTTGCTCTTGATATGATAGAAATGTGATATTCGGCGGCACTGTGGAAGCCTAGTGCCGATACTAAAGTAATTCAGGGTTCTGTATTTAAAAGTGTCTGAAAATTGATTGAAAAAGAACCGTATAAGATTGAAATGTGGTAAAATCGCTTTATTATTTGGATTATAGAATAGTTATTATATATCAGGTTTCCCTCATTTGAAGGAGTCTGAAAATCGTGTAAACCTATATCGTATCGTGTTGATATCATTTGCCCGGTTTGGGATCAAACCGCTCTCAAAAGTATAATTTTTAACTTTGTTACTTGGTTTTCTTGAGTCAATTCATAAGTGCCGGGAATCATGATGACCTTTGGGCCTGTGTCGATCTATGGAAATACTTTGGTTACGGCCCGGGTTGATTCGACGAATCTTGAAGTATCAAATTTTAGTGTATTGTAATAGTATATTAACAGCTCGATATTCAGCAACAGAGTAGCATTTGCCGATTTGCTTTCGCAGACTCCGCCAGCTCAGAAAACACCCCGGCGGCGACCGGACGGGCAATTTCGTGTCCAGGACAAAGATGACGCAGGACCTCGCCTCGGTCATCAACGACGGTCTCTATTATTACGAACAGGGACTGTGGGAATGGGAGGACGATATTGATATCGATATCGTGAGTGTCGGGAGTATCACTTCTAAATGACTGAGTCTGGTAGTTAAAAATTATTATTTCAAGTAATGAAATTATGCGACTCCTCCCACCTAGAGTATAGTATCTACGCGAATTATAGTTTCTATCCCCTTTTACGATCGGGAAAGCCTCAAATCTTGATGGGCTATATCACAGCATCCAGAAGATGTGGTGCAAAGCGGGTGTATCTATTTTTTCGGCAAGTCGTTATGTGGGGAATCGACAATACCACCTATTCTACAATTCAGATGGTGGGGCAGTTTCATGCTGTCTTGAAATAAGGCAGAATAATGGAATGTTTCCTGGTAGTCAAGTTACCGACATTGATATGGTACTCGAGCGAAAGAATGAAATAGTTCCGGGAGGGGTCGAGATAGCCTCCGGCATCGGTCTATTCGAAAGAATAATAAAATGTTTTGTGGTAGAGTTGGGACATTGGTGCTACGCAAGTTCAGTTGTCCAACATTGGTGACGCTAAGCCGCATTGTCGCAGGTCCAATGAGATAGGCATGGCCGGAAAAATAACAACATATCTTAAATGTGCTAGGTGTTGGCTGGCCTATTAACTCGATCTTGCCAGTCCGACTTGTGAGGAGTCAGTCAAATTAATATGCAGCCACGTAACATTTTTTGTTGCTTCTGCTAAGGACAAGAAACCCTCGTACACTCGTGTCAACGTGATCACCCGGGAACAATTTAACGATTTGATGTCGGAGGAACGCACTGATTCCGAGCTGAGCCAGACGACTCCGCCGGCGCCTTCGTATACCCACGTCGCCGATGACGCGACAGGTTTGCTCGCACTTCTGTATGGCTTTTGCAGGCTTACGTACTGACTGGGGCGTGGATGTCTTATGTTTTAATACGGACTGCCATTAGGATTTGTACTTTGACGAGTTTCTAGTATTTCGGTGCTATACGTCGATCGCTTTAGTGACTGATATTTGAGCATGTTACAGAATGAAAAGCAACAGTTAAGAATGGGACTTTATAACCTTTAACTTTAACCCACAAATGTCGTATGTCAATGGACCGCTCGAAAATCACTCCGAAATATGAAGAGACAGTTTGGCACGCCCAACTCCAACCAACAAGTGTCTCATGCCCGTATCCGCGGACCACACTTGAATCGCCGGAATCCTTCAAAATCTCCTCGTTTAGCGCGCCCTGACCGTTTCTCGTTTTCAGCGAATCGCTCGAAACCGACCGACATCGTACAGAGCAGTCCGAGGGTGCGGCAGTTACATCCCCGCACGCCGCACTTGAAAGACGCGCAGGCAGCACCGAGATTTTACCCCGTCGTCAAGGACCCGGCAGTACCCGACCCGCAGGTGAGCGGATGCGTCACTGTAGCATCAACTCCAACATTCCTGTCAATCTACTCCGAACATCATACGTTTGGTACATTTTTAGTTATTGTTATTACCAAGTGTATCAACCTACCTTTTTAATTTGAAATATATTGTACTCAGAGAATGAAATTAAAATTGTGGAGGTCCGTAATGGCAACAGCACTCTCTAGTAAAATTTGAGAGCATTAGGTTTAATTTTAAAGTAGTCGAAGTCGGAGCGTTTCAACAGATATCTGACTCGAGCCAGTATGTGTTCCTCCACGACTCCACATGCCTGGTTTGCAGTACACTGACGCGGTGCCGTGCTCATTTTCAGACTCCCCGAAAACGCAAGACTCGCCACAGCAACAACCCGCCGCAAGAATCGCACGTCGGTTGGGTCATGGACAGCAGGGAGCATCAAGTCCGGTCGCGGACGCCTTCGACAAGGTGAGTTTGCTGTGGCCGGCTTGCAAATCTGCCGCAAAGGACTGGGTGGAGTAGCAAGTAGAAATAGCGACATCCAAGACTGTCAAAACTGCTGCGTGTGGAAGTAGAAAGGAAGGTCTGGAAAGTGTGGAAGTAGATTTCACTGTATACCTTTACTGGACTCCGGGGATTCACTAATTAAATTGTTAGGTTGCCTAAAAAAAAAACGCTACGCAACAAATTTGACTCCATTCCGACCAGTAGAAGCAGCCGTAGAGCCAATTGAATTTTTGAATTTATCACAAAAATGAAAAAATTTGTTTCAAGTTTTACTGTCGACAGCACGAAAGTGTTGAGTTGCGTAAAAGAGAGACACATAACAATTTCTGTTCAATTTCAACCAGTAGAGGCGAACTTGTTGCAGTTGAAACTTGCGGATACGCAAAATTAGCCTGGACAGTGGCTAATCCCAGAATAATTTATGAAAAACTCAAACAACTATGCTTCTACGGGTCGGAATTACGTTCAAATTTGTTTTGCATCGTTTTTGTAGATAACTCAGCAATTTCATAGGGTTAAGTGTAAAATTTGAAGAAGAAAATTTCAATTCGATCTGCGGCCGCATCAACTGATTGGAATCAAATCAAATTTGTTGTGCATGTTCAGCGTATTTTCAGGTAGCCAAGCTATTTGATCAGTGAATCCCCCGGGATCTGGAAAAAAAGGATATTTTGAACTACCCTATAACCCCCCTCGCACATTACAGCCGTCTTCACATCGACGCCGCCAGCTCCAGTTCGACACTCCCGGCCGGCACGCCAAAGTCCCTCCCGAAATTTGAGCATCCGTCCCACTCCATGCTGAAAGAGAAGGGCTTCACGCAGCAGGTGTACGGGCGGTACCGATCAAAGTGTCTCAAAGGTGAGTCGGCGAGTCGTGACCGTGCGTCACGTTATTGAAACGTCGTGACTTTGTCGTCGCGCAGAGCGTAGCAGGCTCGGCGTGGGGCAGTCGCAGGAGATGAACACTCTGTTTCGGTTCTGGTCGTTTTTTCTTCGCGACAACTTCAACAGGAAGATGTACGAGGAGTTCAAGAGGCTGGCGCTGGAAGACGGCGAGTCTGGATACAGGTGACTGAGCAGTAGGGGTGTTCAAAAAGAAACTTTTTCTTCAGATTTCACGGGCTATGTGAAAAAATAGTGAGGTTGGTTAAAACAACGCTGCTCACCGAATTTGGCTCAATTCCAACCACTATTAGAAGTTATTGCAGTAATAAAATTTCTAATTCTATGATTTTATAACAAATAATTAGAGAGTTAGTCACCGTAAATACTATTTTATTCAAATCCAAATTTTTCAACTGCAATAACCTTTGCTTCTAGTGGTTGGAATTGAGCCAAATTTGGTGTGGTCCGTCTCCACTGACAGCCTAACAATTTATGGGGTTGACAAAAAAATTCTGAAATTTTATTTTTGATCTTTTTATGATAAATTCAAAACTTTCTACTGCAAGAATCTCGCTTCTACCGGTTGGAATCTAGCCAACTGCAACAGAAAATCATGTTCATCAATTTCGTTTTATTTTGAACTCTGAGCTGTGCACGATACCTGGAAACACTTTTCAGTGACCGAGGAATCGATATTGGGGCTAGTGAGATACGTTACTTGGTGAAAGACCATCGGCCGCGTGTTGGTGACCCCTGATATAGATTATACGTGTACAAGTGCTCTCATAAATTCGAGATTGGTCTTGC
This sequence comes from Botryllus schlosseri, assembly GCA_000444245.1. Lineage (NCBI taxonomy): Eukaryota > Metazoa > Chordata > Ascidiacea > Stolidobranchia > Styelidae > Botryllus > Botryllus schlosseri. The sequence continues at coordinate 5,493 of ATSW01008720.1, read as the reverse complement.
TTCAGATATGGTCTGGAGTGCCTGTTCCGATTCTACAGCTACGGTCTCGAGAAACGCTACCGCCCAGATCTGTTCAAGGACTTTCAGACATGCACGATACAAGATTACGAGAATTGTAAGCGTTTGAGAGTTCCGCGTTACCGTGTCTCTTAACTCGGTCTCCTTTCGCGCGCAGCACAACTCTACGGCCTCGAAAAGTTCTGGGCTTATCTCAAGTATTCTGGCCACCCGAAACAGGACGTGGATCAGCAATTGATGAAGTGGCTCGAGAAATATAAGCGGTTGGAGGATTTCCGCGTCCTGGTGAGTTCCTGTGATTGCGGTACCGGTGTGCTGTACTGTGTTGATATCACCGTTAGTGATAGAGAATGATGTTGTTTAAGGGGACTCGCAAGTCGAAATTTAGAAAAAATATCAAAATTTTCAATTTTTAGTATCTTTATTACTGGTAAAATGTTTATTAACATTTTTCTCCATTGTAAAATTTTGTTGAACAGCTTCATGGTAAATCAAAAATTCGTATGACATATATGTCGTATAGTATTCACTGAGGGTTTTTTGAAAAGCTAACATAGAGACCTGTGTTATGCTAAGATACTTTTAGCCTAGGTCTACCTTGCTCTGAATTACAAAGCTTCACAGCAAACTTTTTGAATAAATGACCTGAAATTTCAAAATGGGATTTCTATAAGAGGGGTTGCACATATTCCTTCAAATTTTAGCATAACACAGCGCTGTCCTAGTACTTCCTAAAGAAGGCATTAGATTGAAAAAGGCGCTTCACAATATTGAGATTTTGCATTCCCCGTGTCGGTGCATTTTTTCTCGATCAAATCCACAATCTGGAACTAGAACTAAACTTTTTGTTTTTTTTGTATTTAGCATAGCGACATCTAGCGACTGTGAAAATTTCATGGTGATGGGGTTAGCCATCTGAGAGNTAGNTTTTTGACTTGCTAGTCCCCTTAATTTAANGTTTGAACAAAATAGCAGAAATATCTACAATATCCGAAGGTATACGCTGCATAAACGATGTTGTGTACCAGGGCTGTGGACTCGGCAAATTTTACCACCGACTCCNGATATTTTCGTCTTGCCGACTCTGACTATTTTCTTAAGACAACTCCGACTCCANCAGTATTACCGATTTACTTCGAAAATTATATGCCACAGTGACGGTTAAANGACTGTCATATAACCATTAAACATATGCAACCATATGATTAANGATGGCATGCCCAAATTATTTNATTGTNGCACAACAGCTNGAATTATTCACTATGCATTAANATGGAACAATGCATTTGTAAATATCNTACCTTTTTACNTTGTACAAGTTTTTATAACATGGACTCTCNAATACCCCAATATGTATGAATCATTTAAACATGACATNGATCCAATCCTGNAGAATNAANATGTAGNTAAAACAATTGAAGTANNGCTCTTGTGTATAAGTCTGCAACTAATACAGAGATGTNACTTACTAATTTTCTCATTACACACTGTANTGATTACANGCACACANAATCTCACTACTTANAAAACATTAGGAAGTAGTCGCATAGCATATGTCTAGTCTACATGCACTTAGTCAGTATTCANGGACTTGNACTTGNAGTCTTTCTTAATCATTTGTTNGACCCAAGCGGCATTTGGTTATATTNACATCAATTTTACAAAACCAGACGATGTATTCACTCTGTCACAGTATCACAGTATAATTCCAAAAATTGCATCAATTTTGTGATTGCATCGCTAAGATGCATATTGTGATTTTCTTCATCTAGTAATCTAAAAATACCTTTGAAAGCGATTGTTTTCATAATTAAGAAGTTGGAGTCGGGGTCATTTTCACAAACTCNAGTCAGTATTTTTTCCACGACTACGACTCCGAGAGCGCTAAAAAATCTTGAGNCNCTGACTCCACCGAGTCCGACTTNACAGCCCTGTGTAAAACACTGCGCTTGGANAAATCACGTCTGACAGAATACNGTATTGTACGATTCCNATGTGGCCAATTGAACAATGAAANAGTGTAAAGATGTGAAGGTATGCACTTCATAANATTCAAACAAAATATTNGAAAGATCTAAAATCTGANGGTGCCGGTATATACTTTATATATCAAGTTGTTTCGAAAATCATGTCGGAACGTGGGCTCTTTCTGATCTGACTTCGACACTTCCTTCCAGCCTCCTGTCGGNTGTTCCAAGTCGAAGCCATCCGAGTCCAAAGAATCTGGCGATGATACCACTGTGTCGGGCGCTGCTGCGAAATCCGTTTCGGCCAGGGCCGCCGCGAGCAAGACATGACGTCGTCGCGCGTCAACGACCGTCGGCGCCTCGCAATTCGTTCGCGACGAAACAATGAAATGACGATTTGAACCTGCCGTTATCGACCGAATTTTAGGCGTGTCGCGGACAAAAGTCTCTGGACCAGTTGCGTGTTTTCGTGACGGGGTGAACCCGGGTTTTTCTTTTCCTTTGCTTGCGGGGACGCGGGCCCGTTCGGAAAGTCGTGATTTGCGGGAATAACTCGTTTTAATTGCAAGTATTTAATGTTTCATTATCCTTTATCTCCTTTCGGTGCTGATGTTGCCGTGGAATACCGCCATTTGCGCGAGTAGAAACCCCCTGGGTTTGTTTTGCGGATGTTGCGATGTTACGGTAACCGTAGCACGCTCTCTCGTGTATGTGTTGAAATTTCATTTAGAAATTTATCGATGAGTTTAGTTTGTTGGCGCGAGTCTGAGGTGCCTTGAACGATTTTTTTTCGAATCGGGATTGCTGCGAAGCAGGGGTTCTTAACCTTTTTGTCTTAGCGCGGACTCTTGAATATCGAGTGGTTGCGTGGAACCCTAACCGCAAAATTCAGGAACTGATGTCTAAAAGGGGTCTATTGGTGTTTGTATCACCAAGGACAATGTAGTTTTGCAGTTGTAGTTTGAACATTGTCCTTTGGTTGACCCGATTGAAACTGGTCCGCGAACGCTGGGTCAAGAACCCCTGCTGTTAAGGTAGAAGCCGGTCAATAGTTTTTGCCCCGTCGTTATTGTTAGCCGGCTGCGTCGTGATTCGAACATTTAATTTTACTTTTTTGCTCTCTCTTTGCATCAATCTACTTTGTAATTGATTCTGGTGGTGGTCGGTGTTGATAATGTCGTTGGCATCCTTCCCGAGAGAGCCTTTTACGGAGTCGGCATGGGTTATATTTAGTGTCAATTACGTGTCGTGAGTTCTGTACGAGAGTTGCCTTCATCATCGGCGAGGCCTTGCGGCGGACAACTACGTTTTGTTTTTCATTTCACTCTTAGCCTTTGGGGTTGAAAGAGAAATATTAATTTTCGCGGAAAAAGTGTATGATGGAGAAAATTGGTCTTTACCTTTTTAATTACGTTTGTTTCTCTTCCTTGACGAAAAAATAGTAAAAACGTTTTTCCTCGCCTGTTTATTGCTCTGGTTGCGGATTGATTTTGTCTTGCCCCGGCTGGGCGGGCGACTGCCCCGCGCGATATGTCTGCCTAGCTTTCGACTGCCCTGTGTTCTACCGATTATGCTTGTTGGGAGCGGTTATTGTAAAGGAGTGTGTTTCTGTGTGCGTGGCATTTGTTGTAAATACTATCTGGATAACCAGGTGTTGGGATTTTGGATGATATTACGGATGTAATCGATATTATTGGAAGTGTATTTTGTTAGACGATGATTGCTTGGAACAGATCGTACTCGGCCATAAAAGTAGTTATTTTCCTGGAGTGTTGCTTCCTGATTTTGCCCAGTGTAATAAAACATGAGAGAAAAACCAACTGTGCTTGATTCTTGTGCACTTGGGGACTGTTTCTGTCGTTATTTAGTTATCGATTTTGGTTTACAGTGCATACGGTCAAAGTGGTGCAAGATAAGGAATCCAGATGAGGCAACTTTTTTTGACTTGGTGTTTTGCAATCAGAAAAGTGATGGTCCTATTCAGCAACGCTTTGTGAGGGTTGAAATCGAACGTTACCATCGATTTCAACATGTTAATGATGCAATGCAGATGGCGGAATACACTTGAGAATTAGCACTGGACTGGACAAGAAACGACGAAGTGAATATAATATTCGACTGTTCGGTGCTTTGGGATCAAAATCCAGTATTTGCTTAGTATCATGGCCATATCCGTTGATGACTGGAATTTGAGTTACCATATTTTGGAAATCTGAAAAGAGGACACTTTTTCAGAATTTTAAGTCTTGCAAAACCGGAGGAAAATCCTGAATAATGGTAAATTTTTCCCACCTCGTCGGTTGACTAACAAAAAAAGGTAAATTTTGTCGCTCAAATCCCGAAAAATACCAGTTTTTCTTTCACATCATCAGGTGGTTGACCATTAAAAAAGGTCAACTTTCCGGTCTAGCTCCAGAAATAGCCGCCGGAGCGTTAGTTCAGTGCAGATTTGATGTATCTCAGTCGAATTTTGCCCTATATGTAACCAACATTCTCAAAAAAGAGGATATTTGGGTGTCCTCCGAGGACACTTTCAAAAAAGAGGACAAATCCTCTTGAAAGAGGACGTATGGTAACCCCACTGGAATTGTAAATTATTAGAAATTGTATGATCAGGTCCATGTTCAATTGTTCATCTGTAATAGCCTACTCGGATTTTAATTATAGATAACCATAGTTATATAAACTGAACGTATACTGACGCTGGCTACTCGGAATCGTGAAGACCTACACTGCAATATCGTGTTTATGTCGGACGCGTCGAAGATCACTGATGGACGATGGTATTCGTTGAACTGAATTAAACGAATGTATTACAGCTTACATATTATTTTCCATGTATACTGGGAATCCGTGTCATCAAAAATGGTCGGTCTGTACTATTCTCAAATGACGACAGTTAGCGCCAGAACGTACAACCAGGAATTGCGCTCGGACTGTGAGCGTCTTGGGTCATCCCTTGAGCTCCAGATGCCACATTCGCTGGCGATATTGTTCGGTGTTCTGCACCGCTGGAATTGTTGGATCTTAGAACTGGGTGGCTTATTGGATTGTTAGCCGTCTGACCGAAAAAGTGCTGCGATGAGCTCCTATATGTGTCACTATCGCTGATGTGAGAACCTTGCCTGCTCCTTCCCAAATTGGGATCTGGCAACCGAGGTACACGCGAGCAGAGATAGTTCTCAGCCTTGCTCTCCATGTCTTCCATGAAGTCAACTGCAAATGGTACATTTGCTGTACTTCCAATGTGCGATTCGATTGAAAATGATTGCCTCTGCAAAGGTGGAAACATATCAAACTGTTGTGATGTTGTTGTGCCTTCTCTTTGTGGCATTGGAGGTCGAAGTGGTGTTAGAGGCAACATGTGGCGTGTTGGATGCTGCATGCTGTAAATATCTGTCATCGTTGTTGCTGATGTCTCGTAAGGTAAGGGGCTCGATGGCGACCAATGTGCGTCATTTCCGAGTTGGCCGTCATTTCCGCCGCGTGGATCGTCAGACATCTTGAG
>ATSW01008715.1:0-10141 GCA_000444245.1 Botryllus schlosseri | reverse complement strand
GGGTTCATTTCAATATGAATATACTATTCAATTGTATATTGAAGTTCTGTACCTCAAAGAAGCTGTTCAAATACTTCGAATAGTATACAGTATATCAGGACGGATAACTTCTGCAGTCGCTGTGCCTGATAACGGAAAATTAGGTAATTGGTGGGCCGGGTTCCTGAATCGATGCATTACTCGCACATTTACCCACCTATACATGGAATAAATCGTATTGAACGCAAACTTTAGGTTTAAAGCATAGACCAAATGCAGTATTTTGTGAATTCATCAACGCAAAATAGCTGTTGAAATCAATGAGACATCTGTGGTCGATCAAAATTGTCAGCATGTTCTTTGAACTCTGGCTGCATGTTGGACGTAGAACTAGAAACTCTTAGTAAAGACCGCACCTGAACATCCGTCAGATCGGAACACAGCTTTGTCTTGTTAATTATCATGTTCACAGTCACCATAATTTGACGTATAGTAAGCAAGTTATATAGTGAGGGGTTGTGGCAGTCTATGACCGCCGGCCACATAATAAGGTAATACCGGGCACTGTCTGTGTCCACTGTTCACACAAAATCCCGTCGCGGGCCGTATGTTACTCGTCCCATATATATATAATGACTCATTCCTGGTCGAAAATTCGTTATAAAAAGTCGTGAACTCTAAATGCTATACGCAGTGAAACAAAGTTGGACTTACAGGTCTCGATGTGGCATTCAATTGACAAACGTCAGACACAGAGATTCGGCGTCCTAAACATATAGAAGATACGCGGAAACTAGAAATCGCCAAGTTTATGTATCAGTTCCACTGCGGTCGTTGCCCCGAATATTTCAATGACTTCTTTACCTCGGAATGAAAAGCGCACAAGTACAACACACACGCGTCCACGCCTTCCAAATATCATATGATCGACCGAAAAGACCATCGCTCTATAAAATATGCCGGACCTGATGTGTGGAACAGTATCCCGCCGGCCATACGACAGTCGACGAGCATGTCCACATTCAAGTCGAAATACAAGCAATTACTACTAAATAAATACAGTCCATCTCCAAGATTACCGGACCACAACTGACCTATCGATCTCGCTTCCCATGACATGCCGCCGTATTCTTGTCGCTTTCTTTTTTTATACTGTCTTCTTTAGTTTCATTCAGTGTACATGCCTCCTATTTACATCGCCTATAGGCCAAGGTGGATGTCTGATTCCATAGACTACTCCAAGTCGCTACGACATCTTCCTGTCTTCATTATATCGCATTTTTGTGGTGTATTGAACTGATAAAATTGCTAATAAACCAATGATGATGATGATAAAGTATGAAGATAATGCATCGCTATAGTCGGAACTGCGACTGGCATACCTTATTTGAAAATCTTTGTTATATATCTTTCCGCCATCTAAAAACGGTTGTAGCAACGATGTAGCCCAATAGGCCAATATCAACGTTGGGAAAAAGGGTTAACGAAAACTATATTGTTCTTTAAATGGAGATAAATTGTGAGACATTTGTCGCTTCCTAGGCCAGTAGGCTATAGTTGTTTTTGTTCGTGGTATTCTTGGTGTTTCTCGACTACAATGGTCATTGGTCATGGTCATTTACACTAGACCAGGGGTCGCCAACTCAAAACGGGTCGCGGGACACTTTCAAATTTCCAGGGTTGTAATGACCCGAGTCAGGATTTTCTGATGACCCGACGTGACTCGATTCATTTACTCAAAATACTGAAATGACTCGACTCGACTCTAGTCAATCTGTGTATTGACTCGACTTGGACTCGAGTCAATTCGCATGACCAAGTCATATGAGTCGAAACTCGAAACTCCCAAGGCCGACATTTCATTGTAATTTCGAAGAAGAGTAAAGTAACCACATTACTGAGGTTTCGTCTATTGCAGGGGTGGGCAAACTTTTGAGCTCGCGGGCCGCACTACATAAAATTGGATTATAAACCACAACGCAATATTCGTATTTGATTATATAGCGAGGACATGGAGATAATATATATGGTTATTTAAAACAATCCAAACATTACTTTGATGATATCGTACACGCGTCAGAAACAGTGGCGAGATTTCATAGGCTGGTCGACCTCAGTAACCAATTTGTCAAAACTCTAGAGATGAAAGTCGGTTGTCCCGATTCTTAGAACATGATTGAAATTTAAATCTGTGAGCAGTGATCTGTGATATTTAGCAGCTGAAACCTTTCAAACTGCCAGGGCCTTGAGATCGGGCTGTCGCGCCAGAAATTAAACATAACAAATAATGCAGGGACTATCTAGATCAGAACAGTGGTTCTCAAACTTTTTAAGACACTCCTCCCCCCTTATGATGGTAAAAGGTTTCACGCCCTCCCCCCCCCTTATCGTCATATCAAAAAACGAAACCAGGATGCTAGCAAACCTAACGGATAGTTTGATGGCATGGAAGGTTACCACTATGTAATGTATGAGGGATTCTTAAATATGAAATTCAGACTAAATAAAGAGCAATAACTATAAACGGGATGTAAATCGTATTTCAGTTGAGCTCAGCTTCTCGACTCCCTTCAGATGCTTTCACGCCTCCAAGTGTGGGGGGGGCGCCCCCCAGTTTGAGAAACACTGCCTTAGAGTTACCATGGTGAGATATACTAAGGAAAAGTTTAACCAAGTCCCTGCATTAATTCGACTTTTAGTACGCATTTTACCAATATTTTTAATAAGTTTCCTTAGACACTCGCGGGCCGCACAGAACGGTGTGGAGGGCCGCATGGGGCCCGCGGGCCGTAGTTTGCCCATCTCTGGTCTATTGGAACTGCGCTGGTACTTGAAAATGCGACCAGAATCTGATAAAAGTGAGGAAAATTAGTATTTTATCAATGCGAATCATTCGATATCACCAAACAGAGTTATAAAAAGTGTGTTTAACAAGATATCAACTGTAAACTGAGCATTCAACACAATGACTTGGACTCGGACTCGAGTCAATACCATGACTCGGACTCAGCCATCTGCTCGCTGACTTGGACTCGGACTTGTCTCGGTGGTGAATTGAAAATTATTCGACTTGACTCGAGTCAAAACTATAAAAGTGAGATTNACTTGTGACTCGGAGCATTGTGACTTGGTTACAACCCTGCAAATTTCATAGANNTTGCGGGCCGCATGCATTCAATGGACTTAAAAATAGGTCACGCAGTTTAGCAATCACGTTTTTAAAACTTTACGTCAGTGCAACGCNGTGCACTCTAACATTGGCGACGGGCGTAGTATCAAAAAAAAATATATAGACTAAAGAAATACANCAAACATAATATCATGATTATCACTTTCATTGTATTTTGAACTGTAAGCTGAGCATGATACCTGAAAACGTTTTCNGCGACTAAAGAATCGATATTGGGGTTNGCTATAGACACGGTAGGCTACTGCTGGAAAACTATCTCCCCGTAAAGCTGGATCTTGTGGGCATCCCAAGTCNATTTCCAAGCATCTCAGNCTTGACAGTGTCTGNACCATTGAGCGTCAAGGCAATATGCTCAATGCCCATTCATGTCAACTAATTCTCCCATCCTGGAATGCTAATATCTGCGCCGAAGCCGTATNAGCTCGTGAACAATAGTGAAGTTGGGCAACCAACAACATACAACAATATTATTTTTAAACTGCCATCAATTTCTTCACCTCTTGTGATGTTATGTGTGTGCAGTGTGTCTGAANTAATGTCTGTACCCATTATGTCTGTCTCGGATGATCTGTTGGGGAAGTTGAAATACGGGGNTACAGANGCAATGTCATGGAGCCGTATCATCGTCAATTTCGATTTAGTTGCGATCGCCACCTGCCGGTGATATATTTGTATTGTCACGTCTCCCTCTAGCCGCGCAGATTGATGNCGGAGGGCGGGAGATATGCTTAACTCGAAACAAAGATATGACGNGGAAANCAGCGAGCACTCNAATGTTCAATAGAGATAGAGAGAGTCTTTATTTTCATCCAACCAAAATACATAACAAACGGCAGTGATGGTGGTACAGAAAATATACATGCACAGTATATTCGGTATTAGATAGGAATGATCGATAAGACCGTGAAGGTCATCTAGTCTGATCACACCAGTATATAGATATCGTATATTTCTAAACAGGTGTATCGTCAGATGACACGCTAAACATTTTGAGATCTCCGCTATTTCTATAGGCATACATTATAAAATCTAGCTCTGGCATTACATGTTCAATGTAACGTGAGGTAGGCTATGCTCGAATTCCTCGTGCATATACAGATATACCTGTTGTTGTGTTTATAATTATTCAAATCATATCGCTCGAGCCCTTATCCGGTTCCTGGTTCTTGAAGTATAAGCAATATCGTAAAGCTTGCCATTCCTTGTTATTTGTTTACATCTCGCTTCAACCTGATTGGCCCGTGTCAAAGGTCACGTAAGTGTCTATTGAAATTCCCAAAACTTTGACAACTATATTCAAACATTCGTAAGAGATCACTTCAGAGCAATGACATGAAGAAAACACTTCAACAACTACACTTATGTAATTCCCTGCCAATATACAGATATTCAATTTGAGACTCCTTCGCTCTCATATCCACGTAGAAGAAAAAATTGATGTTATTGTGGGGCCGGGATGATCCCCCCATTAACGTTTCTCTGAATCGAAAATTTCTAGATAATGAGAATTAATATAGGAGGATGACATAATGCGCATTTACGCACAATTTTGTAACCACGTGCACAAATGTATCGTTTTGAGGAGAGGACTCACATCGTGGTTCCCTCCTTAATCTCCCTCATTTTACGGCAACAACAGAGTTTACAGACACTTGAGTCACCGCGATGGCCTCATTTATACAAGTCTCATCACGTGTACGTTTACAAATTCCAGTCACTGGTCGGTATGTACAGAATCAACAATTTCTCGCTTGATTTCGTTGTATTGGTCTTGCTATTAGGAGCGGTAATGGACCATTGACATGATCGCCAACATTTTAGCATTGGATATAATTCCGTCGTGCGCATTTCGACAAGCAGTCGACATACATTACGGTTGTAGAACTATTGATATACATTCAGTTAAGCCGCATTTGGTGGATAATAATTTATTCATGGGAACCAAGTGTTTTCGAATCTGACTGTATCGAAGCAAATGCCTAACAATTTTAAATAGAATGCACTGAATGAGTAATCGATACCAGCATCCTATCTGTTATGACTAAATAAAAATTGAATTATAATGTGTTAAGATTTTTAGAAAGCGTTTTACGATATAGATAAGTCATTATACTAGTGCTGTCCGATATTCCCATGGCCGCATCGCCTTCTGGGAAGCGAGTGATCTCATGGGATTCATTCGGTGCAACCTTTTATTGCTTCGAAGATATCGATACGGTTTTTCATCATTACATCTGTTCTGAAGTGATCGTGATTGATACGCGTACTGTTACCGCAGTGTTGTCGGCGTTCTTGGAATGGCAGAGTGTAAAAGAAATATGTTTGGAAATGACTGTTATAGCTAATTTCAATTACTGAGATATATGAATTACTGAGATATAGCCCACATCGATCTGTGACTTGAAAAGTTGCACCATTAAATATCAAACCAGCCTAGGGAACCGGCTCAGAATCTTTTGAAGGACTTTCTAATACAGAAGGGAATTTATGGAAAGGTTAGCGGCATAACGAAAGTACAGATTGTACAGGGTGTCGTGTACTCTACAATGCAGTGCAATGCAACATATTTAAGCTACTTGTCCGCATCCACTAGCGTTACATCGGGGCCTACGAATATCGTAGGCCCCGGTTACACGAGCTATTTTGCAAAGTCCATAACAGAGAACTTTCCACGAACTGAACGGAACTAAAATGGACTGACCTGATTTGCGATGGGACGTTGCTAGAGGGTTCGTGTGCCTTATGGTCTATCTGTAGCAATTTATTACTAAATTGTTGTTTATACTCTTTGTGCATTTGCAATCTTGTTATCCAGGTGACAGAAAGGCTAATCTGAAAATCAATTCCTTGGTGACACGGCTCAGTTGACTTCAGTTTATTGGCATCTTTATGCAGTCAAGCAATACAAGATTGTGATGCAATGAAAAGATACGGAGGAGTCTGAACGAGTCGGAAAATGTCTATTAATGTTAAACAAACACCCGAGTTGACTTATTACTAGGGCTGGGCAAAATCGAGTACCTGAGTGATTCGATTCTGAATCACGTAATATGCTTCGAGTCGAGTCGAGTAATCAAGTAGCACTCATTATGATGTCATAACAGAATGTAATACGTCAAAGTTCAAATATGTACCTTTTATGCGACCACGAAGAATATAATGCCTGCTATCCATCACGTTAAAGATACTTCGGTATTTTTTCGACAATACGGATTCATTGCACTTTGTGATAATATTTTTGGATGATCACGATTTTGGAAATGTGCTATTTCCAGTAACGTTCGTAGCTTTGTACTTTACGTTTCGTAAGCTAAGATACGGCCAATCAAGGTTTCAAGGCTTCAACAGTGAAAATTAGTTTCGAAACTATAATTCTCGTTGATAAATAACTTTCAGTTTAGCGAGGAACGTATAATTTCAGTACTCGAAAGAATCGTCTTTTACTACTCGACTGGAATCATTAAAATGAATACTCGATTCAGATTCGAGTACTCGAATCATTGTGCCCAGCCCTACTTATTACACACTGAAAATGACAGGTAGCTTCTATACTGAATGAAAAGTTGGGAAAGGGAGTAAGGAGCTTACTTCCAATAACGACATCGTAGATATTTACGTTTCATTGATGTCAAATATAACATCCTACGATGCATTACTATATTTCACTCGCATATAAAATGCGTACTCGCTTCTGGAGCATTTCCGCAATTTCTAATTTATAGTGCACGTAAAGTCCTTCGCTTGGCTGCGTTCTGGTGGAAATTCTTCTACCAGGTCAGGTCATACTAGGCCATACAGTCACATAACTGTATGCAACAGGCAAGGAGATGCGAACTATGACATGCAAATGTAGAAAAACTCTCCCGATAAGTATATGCCTGAAACCGTGTGATGGTGATGGTGTAACGATTAGCAATGGCAATTCCGTTTAAGTTTTCTATTTATGGTATTTGTCAGCGAAATGGCGGCAATAAAGTATGCCACCAGATTTATTAATGACAAATCTGACATACTTTGCTTCTTCCACTCTGATATATAGCTCAATTTTACAAACATAGAGCGTTGGTAGGTAAGCCTATCCACTGCTGTGTCAGATGACGTTTCTAACCCACGCATTGTGTGTTATCATTGGAAGGAAATCTCCATTGCAATTCTGTCTCACGGGGCATATATTTTTCGATATCGGGTCCTGGTCCGATAAAGTAGAGGGCTGACGAGTATTCATTCAGTAGAAATTTTTCGTGTTTCGACTTGAATAATGTGGACCTGCGCAACGACTGGCGGATAGGCGGTGAGATACTGTTCCATACATTAGGTCTGGCATATTTGATAGAGCGATGATCTTTCGCGTCGATCATATGATACTTCGACGAGGACGAAACATTTCAGTCGAAATTTGTTAGAATATTGCAAACCTGATACCGCTTGGCCGTTATGAAGCTTCAACTCGGATGCTGTATAGCAGACATACGCGTCGCGTTGGTGGACTTTTGGCAATCGGTGTCCTTCTTTGCGACGGCATAATCAGCGTCGAAATTAGCCCTCGATGATGTAAGCCTGCTTTGATAATAATTACCCTGTCAGCAGACCATAGTCAGTACAAGCACTCGCATCAGAGTTCCTTCAAGGATTATTTGAAGTGTAGCCTGGAGGCTAGACATTAACCAGATCCATTAACTGTACGAGTGTTCGTACAGAATGTAAGGCGACTATGCAAGAAGAAAACAAATGCGATCGGTTCTGCGTAAATATGTGCGTACTGCACGTGAAAAGTTTCGTAAAATTTCAAGATTATCTCGGGAATCGAATTGAGGAGTAGTTGTAAGCAGCGTAAAGCAAGTATATATGAATGTATGATGATGTAATATAAGGAGAATGACACGCAAAGTCAGGCCTCAGCCAGTGGTTAAAAATCACAAGCGTCGATCACGTCATTGAATGAAATCTAAGTAAGGGGAACGCTGAGTTGAGTTCTGCTCTCATGTTATTTACCTTCGAGACGATGTCAAAAACAACATGCGAATTCCTAATGATGAGTGAAGTTTATATTTGTGTTAAATGGCTCAGATTTAAGTACGAACATCGGACTTGTCGTATTTATATTGTGACACTACGGTGCACTAGGAACGGAGCGCTTCATCATCTGCGCAGAAAGCATTTTAATTATCCTAGGATTGTGTGGTTTCAATATCAATAGAGAATATTAATTTTCCAAGAAATCGCAAGTTCGGCAGTCTTTTTACCACAAAAATATGTTACGAAGGGCGTGGCCTGCAATAGTAGACGTTGTCTTACGCGTCATGTCGCCTTATGTTTAGGCTATGGAATGCTATTAGGATCCCAGGTGTAATCAAAAAACGTTGAAATCTGTGTCAGCAACTTTCAGTTGATGTCGATGCTCCTGCATTGATATCAGCCGTTATCTTATACCTGAAATGTTTCATTGGGACGCGAGGTGATACGCTAACTGGCGGCCTAAACAGAATTTTGAAATTTGAAAACTCTGAAAGCCTGTGCCTGAGATAATAGTTCGTATAGGTTACAGGTTATCAACAAATTATGCAAGGCATGTTGGCGCGCAAATATCTTCCCTTTCTCTTGCGCGATAATGGATCAAAGTATCTACTTTCTGTAGAAATAATATATAACTCCAGTCTTATCCCTCTATCACAGTGTCCATAATTACGTTGGCGTTTATGCTTCACATTCACACTCGAATCGAACTTGGAGAGTTGCAGCAAAAATGAATTTTTTTAGAACAAAAAAGTACAGCCTTTCCGGTGGGAGTAAGAGCAAAAGCAAAGTCAGGAAGGAAGCAAAGAAGAAGGAAGGTGTCGTGGCGATATCGGAAACAGAAAAATATCAAATCACGAGGGGCATCGAGATCAAGCAGAGAAGCTCAAAGAAAAAGAAAGCGCCTGATGTACCAGCCTCCACTCCGCTAACTGACGAAGTCAAGATCCACGAATGCGGTGACGACTCGAGTGAACAGAATCTGGCCAAATTCTCATATAGGGATCAAGGCGAGTTTGACGACGCAATCGAAAGAACAGATGCGGTGTCACTCACTGGCAACGCCGACGAGCCTGATGACGCGAGGGAGAGCATCAGCGCCAGCGTAACTGAAAGCGACTTCTCCGACGGACACGTCTCGAAAGAGTTGGAAGCATTAGCAAACGAGCAATTCCAGATGTCGTCCGCGGAATCCAAGAGGGAACACACAGACGCTCCCCGGACATTCAACAGTATTTGTGATCTCAACGGAGAGCAGAACCCGATCCTGGAAGCTATTAGCAGGATGTAATGATGTGTGCGAATGCCGCTCTTGATTTTATTCGCGGAAACGGTGCTGGGAAGTTGCAAACTCGAGGTATTTGTAATCGTGGGAGCTCTTATCATAATGACTCGCGTATCGTGGAAGCATAGCCTTCTACAGTCGCAACGTAACGAATCGCGTTGTATGATTTTAATCAACACCGCTGATGAGAATACGAGTCGCTTTGCGAACTGCGTATCTGTGTTGGAAATTTTGTTCCAAATTTGCGCCAACAGTTAAACACCGAAACACGCGAAGTAAAATGCAGATTGAACCAATTGGGCACGCATATGCAGATCCAAGGCTCATTGTCAGCACTACACAATGCAGTAAATCTATTCTCTGAATATTATTGCAGAAGCATCTTATGTTCCTTGATTTCTGTTATTATTTTAAATTTTTACCACATTTCGTTTTAGTAAACGAGTTATCCGTATTCAAATTTGTTCGCATAATCCTGTAGCTGCTATTTCTGTGTTTTGGGTATGTAATGTATTTATAACGAAATGTAACACGTCTTCAACCTAATCGCGATTATTTCATTCGGTGCAGGAAAGGACTGCGCAAATCGTGTCCTTGCTGCTCGAGTCTCGGGTACTAAATTTTCGCTTGGTAATATGAAACTTCGCGCAGATAGGTGTCAGTGGATTATAGTA